>JAJOOI010016563.1:0-55492 GCA_029582585.1 Solanum bukasovii
AACTTGAATGAAATTCTAATTGGTTATTAATTCTCAAAACCGCTCCCTTGGGACACGACCCCAACCCTTGGTTGGGTTACTATATTATCGACGATCGTTGACACTCATACCGTAGGTTAGTGTCGTTGGTCACGATAAGCATCATGAACCTCCGGTAAAAACCGGTATGTCCCAAGAAACTATGAACACCCTTCAGCGAAATTGGTGGTGGCAATTTCTCAATCACTTCAATCTTCGCTTTATCAACCTCCAGCCCCTTTTGCTAGACATTGTGACAAAGAACTATACATTCATTAAGCATGAAGTGGCATTTTTCCCAATTTAGGACCAAGTTTATCTCCACACATCTATGGAGAACTTGTCCTAAGTGTGCTAAACATGCATCAAAAGTGTCACCCACAACCAAGAAGTCATCCATAAATACCTCCATTGAATCCTCCACCATGTCAGGAAAAATAGATAACATACAACGTTGAAATTTTGCCGGAGCATTACATAACCTGAACGGCATCCTTTTAAAGGCAAAAGTTCCATATGGGCAGGTGAAGGTGGTTTTCTCTTGGTCTTTCAGAGCAATGGAGATTTGGTTGTAACCGGAATACCCATCCAAAAAGCAATACGAACCTCTCTCTGAGAGTTGATCAACCATTTGATCTATGAAAAGGCATAGGAAAGTGATCCTTTTCAGTGCACGAATTTAACTTTCGGTAATCCATGCATACTCTCCATCCGGTCACCAGACTCATAGATACAAGATCCCCTTTTTCATTTGGGACTACTGTGATGCGTCCCTTTTTTTGTACACATTATACCGAACTTACCCATTTGCTATCTGCAATAGGGTAGATCACACCTGCGTCCAACCACTTTATTATCTCCTTTTTCACCACCTCTTGCATTGGTGGGTTCAATCTCTGCTGATGTTCAATACTCGGTTTACAATCACTATCAAGCTGAATTTTGTAAGTGGAAATACCGGGAGGAATGCCCAAAATGTCAGCAATAGTCCAACCTATACCTTTGATATGTCTTCTCAACACCTCAAGGAGCAATTTTACCTTCCATTCATGCAAGCCAGCTGCAACGATCACCGGTAAGGTGTTATTCCCCCCCAAGAAAGCATATTAGAGATGGGAAGGAAATACTTTCAACTCCAGATTTGGTGGTTCTTTTATTTATGGTTTTGCAGGATGACTTTCTCAATTTTTTAGATCAATGTCCAACTTCAATGGACTCTTTGAATACCCTCCCAAGTCTGAAAGAGCAGCTACTACCTCTTCATAGCCTTGAATTTTGAATTCATCCTAGTTAGTAATAACGACTTCAAGTGGTTCACTCATACACATCAAATGTCGCACACTAACCACCGCCTCATCGATAATATCAACAGTGGAGACCACTTCAATATCACTAGGGTGTTTCATTGACTTACAAACATTAAAGGTTACTTCAACTTTGTTTACCCTAAACTTCAGTTCTCCGCTTTACAAATCCACCAACGCTCTTCCGGTTGCCAAGAATGGTCATCCCAAGATGATGTGAATTTTAGCATCTATTTCACAATCGAGAATGACAAAATCAGCCGCAAAAATGAATCGATCAACCTTTAGCATGATGTCATAAAGTATCCCCACATGATGTTTGATTGATCGGTCCGTCATCAAGAGTCTCATTGTTGTGGCTTTCGGTTCACCCAACCCAAGTTGTTTATAGATCACATATGGCATTAGTTTGATGCTTGCTCCCAAATCATATAAGGCTTTAGAAAATTGGAGCATGCCAATGGTGCAATGGATGGTGAACGCTCCGCTTTTTTTTATCAGCTCCTTAGTCATAACTGCACTACAACTATTAGAAACTTCGATTGTCTCAAAATCCAAACTCCTTTTCTTTGTGAGTAACTCCTTCATAAACTTGGCATAACTCGGCATTTACAACAATGCTTCAACTAGAGGGAGATTAATTGATAATTTCTTGAAAATAGATAAAAACTTCTTGAACTTCTCATCCTCATTCTTCTTCTTGAAACTTTAGGGAAATGGAGGCGATATTTTGTGTAAAGGTTGCATAACTTTTGGGATTGGATTGTGTTTCTCCACATCTTTTTGTGGCCCTTTGGCAATGCTTTGATGGATAGGTGTCTCTTCTTTCTCCCTACCTTTTTATTCTTCATGTAATGGAGCTTCTTCATTTCCCGACACAGCCAGCCTTCTAACATCATATTCCATTTTAATTTTTGGTTTCAATTGTGCTGAAAGTAAACTCAAATGACATTCAAGTATCTTGGTTGCATCTGCGTGAGAGTTCACTTTATTGTTCAATGATGAAAAGTCTGCTTTCCTCCCTTTTAACAAATCATCCGAACCTTCAACTTTATCAAGGATGCGTGACACCAAATCATTCACTCGGGGACTACTTGCACTCCTTTCGATTTTGGGTTCTCACTCGAGTGATTGTGATCCTCCCTTTTCCAATAATCATTTTTATCAGCCCAATCTTGATAGTATCTTCTTTGCTCTTCCCCCTTGTGATAGATCCAACCTTGATTCCAACCTCGCTGTACATAGCATGGGTGGAAACCCTCCTCGTATCTCTTGGAGTTCCGACCTTGATGTTCCCCCGGTATCGAATAACCCGAAGAAGAACCATCCTAAACCCTAGACACTCCACCTGTCCCCTTAGAATTTCCCATATTCTCCGTCATATTCTCTTGCAATTAGCTCCATTTGGGTCAATATCTTCTTGATGTTTGCATCCCTTTCTCTTTCCTTATCAAGTTGTTCTTGTGTCTTTCCAAAACAAAAATGAGAGACTTGATCCTTTTGAGTGTCCCAAGCTTGATTTTTTTTGTCATGTCATCAAGAAGAAATGAAGCTACCTCAAATAATTGCAACATTATTCCTCCTCTTACCAATTAATCAGCCACTCCCTTATTAACCGAATCAAGACTCCGATAAAAATATTGGAGTAGCAAATTTGTTGGTAGCCCGTGAGTTGGGCATTTAAGTAAGAGTTTCTTAAACCTCACCCACGTTTCATGGATGGGCTCACCCTCCCATCGCTTGAAACCTTCAATGTCATCTCTAAGTTTCATCATCCTTGAGGGGGGAAAAATCTTGTATTGAATGCTATAATTAGCTGCTCCCATGACGTGATGGAATTGTTTGGTAACTCGGCCAATCACTTGCTAGCCTCCCCCCGTCAAAGATAGTGGAAATAACCTAAGTTGGATTGACTCTTGTGACACATTCTTTAATGAAAACGGACTGCACACCTCTATAAAATTTATTACATGTTCATGCGGGTCTTCGTGTTCTAGGAAAATTGCAAGTGACCTCAAATATTGCATCCCCATCAGTTTGTTGTAGGCAAATTGCACCCATTTCACCTTGTTGAGATGGGTTCTAAACACTATTGATATCATCACCGTCCAGATGACCAGCTCGGCTACCATTTATCTCTTCCTTAGTCATTTTTGTACTTCTTTTCAGTCTAACCAACACTACACAATGTAGCCTAAGTCGATTCAACTACAACCAATAAATTCACAAGTCAAATCTTTGATAAAGAACTCTAAATAATGCTACTCCCTGGTAGCGGTGCCATTTTAATTAATGTTTCAAAGACACTTCATACAATTCTAGGTGTCAACGATCGTTAGTCAGCATATAACCCAACAGAGAGTAAATTTCTTTGAATTCAAATATGAAAGTATGATGATGACCTTTGCAGTTGAGCAGCACACACTTAAAAGTTTAATAATCAAATTTTCAGAATGTTGTTACCAACACACTTCAAAGTATTAACAAGAAACAATCAGATAACTAGAAAGCACTTGGGGGATTGACTAGTCAATTGCTGAATTCAACTAAATGGGTGTACATCATTACCGATAATGCTAATTCGTCCCGGCTAGAATGGACTATAAGGAAAACAATTTTCTCTCGAACAATTGCCTTATTTCTGTTGAGTTCCTTCAAACCTCAACACTATCCATAAGCTAACAAGCCCACGTTCTCATTAAATGCACTATTTTGAGCTAGAGGCAAAGGTTGGGTCTTGGGTTTCACTTTCTCAAGCTAAAACCGTCAAGACTCACTACTAAGGGTGCCAAAATACTAAGTTGGTTCTACACTTCTCTCTTGAGCAAGTACAAAACACTAAAATCAATCACACCAAAGATTCAATAATGAAGTTAAACCACCATAATAATTTACACTTACTTCAGATTATCACCAACAATCACTAATCGATAATACCCATTTAGTATAATGCAACAATTGGTCACATTGTCAAACCCCCAAGGTTAGGGTTGTAGACAATCATGGTGAAATGATGAAAATCAACACCTGCCACGTTTTCCATAGCTGGGTAAATGAAATTCAAAAGTTAAAATTAACTTATTCGCTATAACAAAATATCCAAGAAAAACCTTACTAAAATCACTTGAAATCCACAATGGTATTGTTTTTGCTCTCAATCTATTGTTCCTCACGTTTCTGAATTCTTTCTCTCTTGCAAAAATGAATTTATGCAAGTCTGATGTGTGACTGTTTGGGACCTATCAGTGAGGTAAGTCAGGCTTTGCCGACCATTTGGCGACTCACCGATTTTCCTTTGTCTCGCATTTATTTTTCACCTCTTCATAGTCCAACGAATGTAATTTTAGGCGAACCAGATCAGGATCACCGAGTGATTCCATGATGTTCCCTTTTTCCTTTTATCTCACCCATCATCACTTAGCTAGATCTCCATCAATACTTTTGGTTACCTAGTAATCCATCGTCGATGCGATCGGCGTAATGTCGAGTGGAACTGCAGCACCCGTAATCTAGCCTCAGCCTTTTGTAACTTTAGGCGGTAGAGTGGCAGCTTGGCGAGTCACCGAGTGATATAGGCGATCATCAGGCTTATTTTTCCCTTCTTTTTCGCTCGTGTTGTCTCTATTGCGCATTTCTGGGCTAGCTTTGTTCCTTAATCCATAAATCCGTAGATCAATGGTTTTACATCAGTTTTTGGTGCAAAATAAGCATTTGAGGAGACTAAATCTATATAAATAAAGCCCTAAATGAGTCCAAATCTCAGATTCATCAGACGCCATATGTGGCAATGAGATTTGATGTGTTCCCTGATGTGTTGTAGAACATTTTTTTGTCTCTAATCCTGTTTGTGATTCTGTGGTGTCTAAGAGGGTTTATAGAAGATGCCCCGTTTCCCTATCCCATAGAGTTACTCTTGTTGATTTTGTAGAGCTTGACATGCTATATTTTGATGTTATACTTGGATGGATTGGCTGCACTCTTGTTATGCATCGATTGATTGTAGAACTCGAGTAGTCAAGTTTCAATTCCCGAATGATCTTATCCTTGAGTAGAAGGGGGGAAATTCTATGCCTAAGGGTTAGTTCTTCTCATGTTTGAAGGCTAGAAAGATGATATCCAAGGGTTGCATTTACCATCTTGTTAGGGTGAGGGATGTAGATTCTAAAACCCCTACTTTTGAGTCGGTCCCCGTTGTAATTGAGTTTCCGCAAGTGTTTCGATATGATCGACCCGGTATTTCTCCTGAACGGGAAATAGACTTCGCTATTGACCTTCTCCCAGATAGGCAACCTATCTGAATTACTCCTTAAAGAATGGCCCAACTTTGTTAAAGGAGTTGAAAACTCAAGTTCAGCAGTTCAAAATGGATGTCTCGAAAAGCGCTACATAACACTCAATCATGAATGCACACAAAAAGAATAAACTTACTCATGCAGGGATCAATGGTGCACTCAAAGATTCAAGTTGTGACTCACCATTATCAAAAATCCTCAAGTTCACAATACTTGCTTCAGATTGAAGTTCATCCTCAACAAAGGTACTCAAATGCCCTCACAAAAAGAATGATTCCATATTCACACACCATGGTTCACAATTTAAAGCTTCGGAATATAATGCAACGCTCACACTCAAAAAGATGAACACAATGCATGACTTCATCCGTAGGTTTGCCCTTATTTTCCAATCAACAATTGTTTCAACTCACTCAAGATCAAAAAGGTCTTTACAAGGCTTTTAACGGGGCTGAGTGCAAATAAATGGTTATTAAGGCTCAATGGATGCAATCATCATGAAATATGGTGCGAACAACAATTTCTTTCCTTTTCTCCATCATTGTCATTCATGCTCACAAGTCACCCTATTATTCATCTTCCATGGAATATTGGATACCCCATTTTCTTTGCATTTTCACAACTTTATTCCACGAGTTTTTAATTCTTTTTCTTTTTCATTATTTTCTTCTTTTTCTTTTTTTTTTATATGGAGGGGTTCCATTTTTCTCAAACCATGGGTCAAAGGAGACTTTCCTGCACCTCCTTATTTACCTTCTCTTTTCACCACATCCCAACTTAGGATTTTGGCCTAAGTTGGCTATTCACACAAACCACACATCATGAGGATAATGGGTAATGGATCAAGAAAGGTCACAATTTCATCAAGTTTCTTCAAAGAAAAGGTTAAGGCTCAAAGGCTGTTCAAACGAAGTTCACACATTCACAAGGTAGGCCACAAAAGAGGTATAATGTAAAATTGTTTCACACTCTTCAAAGTTGCCTAAGATCATATCAAGAGATTGCATCACTTAGTTAACTGGACCAACGGGGCATATTTTAGGTGTAATCACACATGGTTCACGGTAAGCTCATTACACAAGGCATCGACATCAATGTCAAATAGTACTCAACACTTTTGCTAGTGTGCAATTTTCATCACAAGAGGCTCAATTTGATACTTGGCTAGTCACAACGAGATGCAAAAAGTTCACATATTGTCTACGCAAATTTATTTGGCCTCATCGTAGCCACACAGTCATATTTGTTTGATTATGAGTACTATTCAAGTCATCGGTATTGATCACGACCGATACTCAAATTTTCAAGAGAACAACCACATTCAAACACAAACAAGAGGCGGCAAATTATTTTTTTCGAAAGGCTCCAAAATCATTTATCATTAAAAACAAAGAGCCACAAGCTCAATCATCCACAAAAACAATGTAAAACATAATTTATAGCTCAAACCAAAAAATATACAGAAAACATAATCACAAAAGGTGGGCCTCACCCCACCACAAATAAAAATCATTTTCCTTAAATGCAAACAAAATAATATCCAGATTCAAATAAAAGGATGACAAAGAGGGAGGTAAAGAGGGATCCTGTCTAAAAAGTCGCTCGATCTGTCTGGGCATTAGTGTCCGGTGCATTATTCTAAACATGAGCAACAGTGCCCGGAGTCACTTTTGAAGGAACAATAGGTGCAATAGGGTCAACCAATGGTGTATTCACCAAAGAGGTATGCACAACATCATCGATCTTGGACTTCTTAGTCTATGTAAGCCTGTGCAGCAGGATAAGAACCACGAGATTTAGTAGGAATAACACTAGAAATACCTGAAGGCCTAGGGGCCATAGTAGGCAAATATGCCTCTACAGTTGGTGAGTCTATTTTTACAACCGGGGAAGTATCCACCGAGGCTGCCTTCTTCTTCTTCTCCGCCTGATCATTCAATTACTCCGCCTCGATCCTCTGGATATTGGTAGATGATGTGGGAATCATTCCACATCCTTTTTCGCATCTCTAGGAACTCGATCCCATTTGTATAGGTCGGTTATCAACACCGGGAAGGGAAGTGAGGTTTGGCGCTGCTTGGACCTCATGACCATTCTTGTGTCATAGTTATTCCTAGATTTATCCTTGTCTCCTCGATGATGCAACCAAGAAAGTCTGCCTTGGATAGGTCGAGGATCGACTTGTTATGGGATGGCATGATAGAGCTGCTGATGAAGCCAAACCAGAATCGGGCAGCTATGTTGAGATCTTTTGTTTCAATCAATGCTTCGATCTCCAGCCACTTGGGATTACCGTCTGATATGAGCAGGGCTAACCATTTCTTCATATTGTACAGAGTCTTTGTCCTAATCAGATGCTGGCACTTATCATCAATGTTATTAGGACAATCAAGACAACATTAATAGCCTCACTGTCATACTTGACCCTTTTTCCCCAAACGACTACATAGTCAACAAGTTTGAATTTTGCTTCCTACTTCTTTCTTTGTGGTATCAAGGCCCCATAAGAAGCGTAGAACTCTGGTGACGCAAGTGCCTAGCCTTTTCCTTTGCATTTCACACCAGTTGCGGGAAGTTTTGTAGCTTTGCCCCAGGATGCAGCTGCATCCTCTTTGATCGTAATCCCCTTATGCTTCATTTGGTGTGGCATGTTTCTCCTAGCAACTTTCGATCTACCCATGTCTTCAAAACATCAAGAAAAGTTATAAATAATTAAATCAAAAGCACAGAAAAATAGTTGCAGATATACACGCCGAACCGGTCGGCGAGCAACCGAATCACTTTGGTCAGCTAGATCGGGCTCGTCGAAAGGATTGGCTCAAAATTCTCAGAAAAGTTTTGCATGCTGGGGGTGGGAAGGCCTTTTGACGAATCCCCGACAGTACTTGCTGAGCAAGGATTAGCCTGCCAAAAGTTACAGTGCAAATAAGGTACACGGGTGCCGACAAAGGGCAATCAAGAAGACCTTCGATGTGTCGCCGAGTGCCTGCGGCGACCTCATGCTTCTTGCCAAAAGTTACAGAATCAAACTGCAAATATAGCATGATATTAAAGGTGAGATGGGGAACTTTGGCGAACCGCCGAGTGGTTTGGCGAGCTCGACCCAGCTCGCCAAAAAACCCAATGTCCCTACTTTCAACATAACTTCTCGAATTCCACCCCGCAACCCCTAAAAACAAAATGAAAACATGCACTCATCAAATTAAAGCAAGACAAAATATACCCATTACAATAGGATACTCAGACTTCTCCCGGTTTTGCCAGATTTGTCCATTTGACGATTTTTTCCCTTAAGAATGACGTCACCCACTCTATCTTTGGGTTAATTACGTCATTTGGCACAAATATTAGTTACTCAGACTTCACCAAACTATCCCCAACAACATGCAAGCACAAACCCAAAAATTCTAACCAATTTTAAGGCACAAAAATTATGGAAATTCAACATTATAGGCATTACAGGCAAGAATTTCGAATTAACATAGGCACACACAACAATAATTAAGAGCAGAGAGGCCCAGAACATATCACTAAGATATGATCATTGTAAATGAGTACAAAATCGCTAAAAATAGATTCGGGGTTCAGCAAATCAACCTTAAATGCCGAATACTCAAGATTGAAATGCTAGGCCGCAAAGTTATCCACTCCGAACACAATTTCAACGACTAAAACATGGAAGAAATGCAAGAAATATAGAAACTAAAGTGCTGGTGTGAGTTTGGGAAATTCAAAAGTGAGGGAAAGTCAAAGAGTTTGAAGTTTAAACCTCTGACCTTTTAAAAACCGTACAGTTCTCGCCCATTCGGTGACGTTATTCGTGCTTGCCAACCCACTCAGTGACACACCGAGTGGTCACTTACCTCACCGAGTTTTACAGTACCTCTAGTTAATGTGGGGGTCAAAATGGCGGACTAGATCGCGATGGCCGACCTGGTCGGTGATTCACCAAGTTGTTCCTGGGCTCGCCGAGTTTTACAGACCCTAATTTAAAATTGTCTTGAGTCTAACGGTGGTCTAGGTCGGGTTCACTGACCTCTTTGGCGACTCGCCGACTGGACCTTTAGCTCACCAACCTACACTTTTCAAACACTTTCCACACTTCGACCTACACAATCAACATACCATTATTTCAAACTAAAGAGAGAGAAAGAAAATAAAACTTGGGTTGCCTCCCAAGTAGTACCATAGTTAACATCGTGCACAACGCAAGTCCACACTCAAACCTCATTTTTGGGGTTAGCCATAGTGTTACTAGGCAAACCCACTTGTTGTCTCGAGTTCGAATGAGACGACATATGACCCATTTGGGTCTCCAACTGCTTGATCGATGCTGAATGGGGGGTAATGTTCATACTAAGGGTCGACACATCTTCTTTCATTCTTTTAAAATCTTGTCCAATCCCTCAACTTTGTTGAGGATATGAGAAAGCATATCCTCAGACCGGCCACCTTCCAAATCCTTTGGCTTTTGTCGCTCGTGAGGAGGCAATACCTCTCCTTCTCCCTAGCCTTCCAAATGGGATTTCGGTCCCTCCATTCTCGATCACGATCCTTCCAATATTCATCCCTATTCCAACCTTGGTTACCACCCTGCCTCTGGTAGTTTGAACGATAACCACAACTTTGATTGGCTAGGAAATTCACCTCTTAATTATATAAGGCCTCAAACCTGGACTCATCCAGATAAGAGCACCTGACACCCATGGCATTGACACCTCGAGCACCAGGTCCCACGACATTTTTGGACAAAATGTCAAGTTGTGTCATGATCTTTGCCATTTTCTGGTCCCTCTCTTGGTCCTTCTACATCTGTTCCTTGGTCAATTTGAATGTGAGAGAGGAGACCTAGTCTCTACGTAGATACCACGCCCGATTTATGGTAGTCATGCCATCCAAGAGTTGAGCCGCTATCGCATAAGGTTGCTGCATCAAACCTCTCGGAGAAAGTTGGTCTGCAACACCTTTTTTTACCAAGTCAATGCTCCGGTAAAAATACTGCAGCAACACGTTATCAGGCAAGCCATAAGTTGGGCATTGAAGCACCAACATTTTGAATCGCAGCCAAGTTTCATGAATTGGCTCACCTTCTAGACGCATGAAGCTCTGAATGCTGTCCCGAAGAGTCATCATCTTCGAGGGAGGGAAAAAACACACTTGAAATGTGGTGACCAACTCCTCCCACAAAGTGATTGATTCACGTGGCCATTTAGCCAGCCACTTACATTCCGCACCCATCAAAGAGAAAGAGAACAACCTCAACTAGACCGTTTCTTGGGAGATGTTCTTGAAGGATAACGGTTCGCATACATTAGTGATGTTTCTAATATTCTCATGGGGATCCTCACAAGCCAAACCACTAAACAGCCCCTTCAATTGCAAGATTTGCAAAATAGTACTTGTGATGTGGAACACTGCATTCTCTTCGGCCTAAGGCAAGAGAATGGCACCAATACCACCCATAAGATAGGGGTCATTACCATTAGGCTCACTGACATCGTTAAGGTTTCCGATGTCATCTTGATGGCCTACTTGGCAACCATTGCTGCCATTCACACTCACAATTCTTGCTTCCACACACAAACAAGCAGAACAAAACCAAAATTAAGTAAGTAAGACTCTGACTAACAGGAACGAAATCCAAATTAACAAAAAATTCTCAACTAACACCACTCCCGGGCTTGCGGCACCATTCTTATTGATTAGCGTTTCAAAGACACTTCATCCAATACTAAGCATCAATGATTATTAGTTAGTAATATAACCCAACTAATAAATAGAAAAGCACGGAGTGGTACGTACTTGAGAATCAATAGATAAGCATGAATATGCTCATGTCAGTCATAGGTAAAAACATTTACGAATAAAAGCATGGTTCAAGTTTGGGGTGACACAAGTGTCAAATATCAAGGGGAGGTTTGGTTTCATCTATTAGGTACAACAACAAATAACACGAAAATAACAAATATAGAGACGGGTTCTTGGGATGTGATAGGATTATGGACTAAGGTAGACAAATGGGTAATTGCAATTAATAGTAAATAGTGAATAAGCTAGACTTTAGTGGGGATAAACTTTCTCTTGAACAATTTATCCCGAATCAAATTGGTTTATCTCGAATACCAATAAGCAGCAATTAAGAACAACCAACGCTTTAGTCAATTCACTCTCTCGAGCTGAACCCATGATAACCAAATACCCACAGACCATCAAATCAGTAATCTTGGTTTTAAAACCTTTCTCTCGAGCAAGCCAAAAACATGATGGTAGAGTTGCATTTGCAACTACAACCCTTTAGATTAAGCCACAATTATTGAATGAAATCACTTTTAAGTAGCATTTACACTATCAATTAACAATACCCAACAGCTAAATCAACCCATAATCACATAATCCCACCCCAAGAATTAGGATTTTAACTAGACATCATAATGAGATAAAAATTGTTACCAAATTGTCTTTCCAGCAACTGGGTAAGATTAATTTCATCCTGACGGAGGTCTAAGATGAAGAATCTTCAACACCCACTTCCAATTTCTCAGAAATGAAAATCTTCAAATCTTCAAAGCTAAGGAAATATTGTCTCAATACTCAGTTCTAAGCCCTGTACTCAAAAAATTGATAATTATGAATCTATAGTGTAAACCAGATAAAAATGTGATACTAAACTAAAAATTCAAATATGTATTTATAGTCACCAAAAATCTGTTCTGAAGGACCATTAGGCGCAATAAGTTGGTGTCGCCGATCCACTCGACCATCATACCTTTTGTCAATTCCATCACCCTTTTTGATTTGGCATTCAGCATTTTCAAGTTCTGTAACTTTGGGTAATATAGTACTGCATCGCGACACCATTCGACGACTGCTTCTTTCTATCGCCGACTTGATTTTCTCCTTCAGGCCTTGGCATATTGGAACATTAGGTGAGACCATGGCCATTCAGTGAGTTGTCTAATGGTTTAGGCGATCCTCAGTCCTTCTTTTCTTCGTTCTTTCAGCTGCCTTATTCCGTTTTGCTCATTAGTAACCATGCTTTGTTCCTCAATCCAAATACCTGAAAATCAAGGATTTACATCTGTTATTGGCACAAAATATGCATTTGAGGACACTAAATTTATTAAAATAAAGCTCTAAATGAGTCCAAATTGTGGACTCATCAGTGATGACATTTAGGAAGAAAGGGAAACTTAGTCCCACTACGTAGGCCCGTATCAAATCTTGAGACGTGTTGGTAAGGTTGCTTATGAGTTAGAATCCAAATGAGTGGGCAACCGTGCATCCCGTTTTCCACGTCTCTATGCTTAAGAAGTGTGTTGGAGATCTGACATCCACAGTTTCCCTTAAAGGATTGGGAGTTGATGAGAGCCTTTCATATGAGGAAGTTCCCATTGAAATTTTAGACCGGGAAGTTAAGAAATTAAGAAACAAGAAAGTTTCTTCTGTGAAAAGTTTTGTTGAGAAAGCAACTAGTTGAGGGTGCTACACTGGAGGTCGAGGCCAATATGAAGTCTTGATATCCTCCTTTTTTCCTTCTACTCCTAATCTAGCTTGAGGTAATGAATTTCGTATTGGTTTGTTCTATGTTTTAGAAGTCATGTGTGTTTATGTGTTTTCATGATTTCTTTATATGCATGTTCATAAAAAAAAGCTTAAGTCTTGAAAGAAATGACTTATGTGAATTGTATCATCAGGTTGTCGTGCATTGAGTATGAGTAGCCTATACTCTTCATGAGATGAGTTGAAGAACATTTAGATATGCTTTTTGAGATTGAATTACATATGTGCTCCATGAGATTGTGTTGAGCATGCTTTTAAGCTTGGAGATGATAGTGCCTGAAATGTGAAAATTTCATGCATATTGGGTTGTTAGATGTAGTTTGTCACGACCCAGGGCTACCCTCTAGATGTAACATGCGTACTTGACCTCGATGGGGTCTCATCAAGCCCTTAGCATATCATAACATAAGATAATAGAAAAGTATGAAAAATTTAAAACTTCTTATAAACCATACACTCAAAAACATTTTCATAAGAAAGCGGAAGTCTTTACTACACATTTGTCTCAAACCATCTATTAAGCTCTTGAACAAAACTCTTGGGACGCAGCCTATACAAAGTATAAAACATAAACAAATGACACAAAAATAATGGATTTGGCTTCTAAGCTATGAGGACTCACCAAATCTTCAACTCTTCTTGCTCCTTAGAAATCTAGCCTCTAAAGGAACTCAATCTCCCAAACCCTACATTTGATTAGAATGTAGGCAAAGTATGCGTTAGTAAAAAATGTACCAAGTATGATAGCTAGCACAACATCATAAGAGCATCTCAAAATGGTTAGTCAACATAAGACATAAGCATAAGAGATAATAACATAGTCATAGCATAATCTCCAACATAAGCATCGTATAATCATAAGTCAACATAAGACATAGTTAATGAGCATAAGAGATATATCATGTTCATGGAATAGTCCTTACTTAGACCTTTATACTAACATTCTTCAACCCTTAGTCTTCCATATCATAAGAGAACTACTTCACAAGCCACCTCAAAACATACTTGTGCAATACATGAACGACATCCCATAATACCATCCATACTAAGTACCCTTTTTTGTCATTCTTTGGCATAGTCCACATTCATAGTCAATACTTAGGTTTTCATATCATAAGAGCTCTATACTCCTAAGTAACCTCAAAGCAAACTTGTGCAATGCATGGGTGGCATCCCATAATACCACAGACACTAAGCATATCCTTGAAGTCACCATATTCATATTTAAAATCTATAGGTGTCATTCTTGACCTACTTCATATAGACAAGGAACTATCAACTTGAGTCAATCATATCATGGAAGACACCTATAGCAACAACCCAAGCAAAGCATACATCACATAAGAGAACACTTCATAAGTAGCTTTAAGTCATACTTGTGCCATGTATGAATGGCATCCCATACTACCATTCACACTAAGTACTTATTTAGGCTATCTTACTCAATGCTTACTAATTATAGTTCTAGACTATCAAAGAATAGCACACTACTAGGCTAGGGCTAACTACCATGGAAAACAGACTATCATGCAAATCCAAGCTATACAAGGAAAAGTACAAGTATTCCAACGTAGCTACCATGCAAAAATTCAAGTATAATACATGCTACCCTTGGGGGAGTATGAATCCTCAACCCTAAGCTACCTTTAGGAGAGTATGATGTCTCAATCCTAAGCTACCCTTAAGAGAGTATGATTTCTCAATCCTAAGCTACCCTTAAGAGAGTATGATGTCTTAATCCTAAGCTACCCTTAGGAGAGTTTGATGTCTTAATCCTAAGCTACCATGAAATGGTCTTGGCCTATTCTATGTGAGAAGACCTTCCACATTCTACATACATGCATTCATATAGTTCTATGTAGGTCATGTGGGTAAAAGCCTTCTACCACAGCACTATGTATTATGTATACCAATTTTATGCAAGTTATCTCATCATATTAGACTTACTCTATAAGCCCTAGTGATTAACATCTTTGATTTCAAGCGCTACTCTCAATCTTTACTCTACAATCATCATATGTGGGTAGATCACAAGACATAATAATCACAAGCCTTCGTCATAGGAAATTCTAGTGGTAATTCATCATAAAGTCTCAAATTCCATCAATACAATGAACCAAAAGCATACTCTGTAGGTATCGACTCAAATATCCACCTCAAGGGATGTGTCCACCTGAGCTGCCCTCCTCCTGTCAGCCTTTTCTCGAGTATACTCGGCCTCAATACACCGAATGTCAGTACAGGAGGAAGGGGTAACCTCGATATCTCTTGTATCATCCCGGGAAACTCCACTATGCTGGCACAACTCCTTGTTCAAGATTGGGAATGGAAGTGAGGTCTTTCTTTGCTTGGCCCTCATAATCATCTTTTGCTCTATGAGGAGTCCCAGGTTGATGCTCTTCTAGGATATGATAGCTCCAAGGCAGGCCGCCTTAGGGTGGTGAAGAATGGACTCGTTCTGGGATGGCATTATGGTGCTGCTAATGAAGCCAAACCAAAACCGAGCAGCAATGCTCAAATCCCTCTTCTCTATTTGGGACCCTACCTCAATCCACCTCGGGGTGGTATCGGAAATCAGTAGAGCCAACCAGCCATTCAAGTCATCTAAGGATTACGTAACTAGCAAACCCTTTTATGCCTCTGTATCTCCAAGATCCTTGTCAAGTATAGTATTGATGTACTAGCTATTGCATCTAACTTCTATACCTTGGACCATGACCGACTTAACCGGTCTGAACTTGCTGGCCTTCTTCTTACCCTTCCAGAATAGGTCACCATACGATGCATAGAACACCCAGACCTATGAAGGAATATAGGGGACTCGGGGCCTGGTGAAATTCTCAAATCTGTGGAAGTGGAGGGTGTCCCTCACATCAGAGTATTTTCCCTAAAGGCCTTATGTAGATAATAATTTCTCATCGAGGATGGTTCGCATTCCATCACCATTCAACCTATTGAGAAGCCTAGGATGAGGGATGACTGGTGGCACTGGAGCCACAGCAGGTGCCGGAGGTGGCATTGAGTCTGCTAGTGTAGGAGCTTGAGGGACATTAGTTGAGTTAGGGCGAGAACTAGAACGGATCTCCACCCTCTGGGACTGCAAAGTATAGTCTTCCTCAGGCTCAGATAAAGTAGCCTGGAAGTTAACAACCGCTCTCTCAGATGTGGGCCTCTTAACCTTGCCTTTGTCTCCTACTGGGAGCTCTTGCCTTCCTTTTTTGGGAGGATTTGATCCTCCTTCATTGATTGTGGTACATGATGCTCTTTTTCGGGGTAGCATGTCGATGTTTTTCCTTACAATGTCTGCCAAACATCGGGAAAAAGTTAAAAATGATTCAATCAAAAGAATAGAAAAATAGTTGTAGACATACTCGTCGAACCAATCAGCGAGTCTTCGAATCACTTTGGCGAGCTAGATCGGGCTCACCAAAAGGATAGGCTAAAAAATCTAAGAAAATTTTGGCATGTCGGCGATAGAAAGGCCTTCTGCCGAATTGCTGACAGCATTTGGCGAGCATGGATTAGCCCGCCGAAAGTTACAGTGCAATTAAGGTTCAGGGGTGCAGACAAAGGGCGATCAAGAAGGACTTCGACAAGTCGCCGAGTGCTTTCGGTGACCTCATTCTTCTCACTGAAAGTTAGAGAACCAAACTACTCATTTAGCATGAAATTAAAGGCGAGATGGGGAACTTCGGCGAACCGCCGAGTGGTTTGGCGAGCTCGACCCAGCTCGCCTAATGACCTAATGTGCCTACTTTCAAGCCAGCTTCTCAAATTCAACACCGCAAACCCCATAAACAAAATCAAAGCATGCACTTCTTCAATTCAAGTAAGACACAATATACCCATGCCACGGGATACTCAGACTTCTCTCGATCTTGCAAAATTTGGCCATTTTACGACTTTTGCCTTTAAGATTGACGTCAACCGCTCTATCATTGGGAAAGTACGTCATTTGGCACAAATACGGGCTACTTAGACTTCACCTGACTAGACCGAACAACATGTAAGCACAACGCTCAAATTTTAGCCAATTTAAAGGTACAAATTCATGGGAATTAAACAATAGAAACATTACGGGCAATATTATCGAATTAACAAAGTCACATACAAACACAATTAAGATCACCTAGGCCCATCTCACATCACTAAGATAAGATCATTGTAAATGAGTACAAAATCGCTAAAAATAAACTCGGGGTTGGGAAAACCAACCTTGGATGCCAATTAAAATAACTTGAAATGCTAGGCGGCAAAGTAATCCATTCCGAAAACACGATCAATGACTCAAATATGATAAAAATGCAAGAAATATATAAACTAATGTGTGGATGCAAGTTTGGGAAGTTCAAAAGTGAGGGAAAGTGAAAGAGTTGGAAATTTAAACCTTTGCCCTTTTAAAAACCGTCCAGTTCTCGCATATTCGGCGACTTTAGTCTTTCTCGCCGACCCACTCAGTGACATGCTAAGTGGGCACTTAACTCGCCAATTTTTCCAGGTCCTCCAGTTAATGTGGGGGTCCAAACAATAGAGTAGATTGCGATCGCTGACCTGGTCGGCGATTCGCCAACATGCTCCTAGGCTCGCCGAATTTTACAGACTCCAATTTGAAAATGTCTTCAATCCAATGGCGGTCTAGGTCGGGCTCAGCGACCCACTCGACAATGTGCCGACTAGACTTTTAGGTCGACAATCTCTATCTTTCTAAAATGTTCTACACTTCAACCTGCACAATCAATACACCATTATTCCTAAATAAAAAATAAAATGATAAACACTTGGGTTGCCTCCCAAGAAGCGCCTTAGTTAACGTTGTGGCACGACACAAGTCCCCACTTAAGTTCCATTAAGGGGATCGCCGCATTTTCATAATGCAATAATTCTTCTGGCTCTGGGTAGAGGGGAGTAAGCACTTGGTCCATTTGGGACCTAAGTAAATGAAAAAGCATGGAATGCGACTTCGTCATCTAGTTCAATATAAAGACATTCTCTCTTATCCTCCAACACTCTGTCGTGTTCTTAGACTTTGTGTAGAATGACTAAGATGACCTCTTCAAGTTTCCCGCCATCTTGCTTCTTCATCTTTAGATGCTCGTGAGGTGGGATGTACATGTCCTTCATTTTTTACAGTATCTCCAAATCCTTGACCCTTTGGGCCAAGATATCCAGCTGACCTAACAAAGTGGCCAAGTCTTGGTCCTTTTTTTTCACCATCTGCTCCTTGTTGGTCTTGGCCACACAATCAAGCATTTGGGTTGCGGTCTCATAGAAATGTCGCATCAAGCAGCCACAAGGGAGTTGGTCAGCCATTATTCCATTTTAGGGGCCAAGACCCCGATAGAAACATTCCAGAAGAAGTTTATTCAGAATATCATGAGTTGGGCACTGCTGCAATAGGATCTTTAACCGTTGCCACAACTCATAGATAGAATCGCCCTCCAATTGCTTGAAATTTATGATATTGTCCCTAAAAATCATCAATCTCCAAGGAGGATGATCCATTGGGTAAATGTTGCTACCAGATATGCTCCAATACTTTACTTAAAACAGCAAAACACAACCAAAACTAAAAATTAAGTAAGTTCAACTATGACTAACAAGAACAAAATTCAACTTAACTAAATATTCTCAAGTAACACCACTACCCGGCAGCGGTGCCATTTTGATTTCACGTATCAGGACACTTCATCCAATACTAAGTAACAACGATCGTTAGTTAGTAATATAACCCAACTAAGTGAGTTGGTGTCGAATCCCATAGAGAGTGGTACGTATTTGAGAATCAATATAAAAACAAGAATATATTCAAGTCAATCATAAGTAGAAACATTTACGAATAAAATCATGGTCCAAGTTAGGGGTGACATAAGTGTCAAATAACAGGGGGGTTTCAGTGAATAAGCTATACTTCAGTGGGGATAAACTTTCTCTCGAACAACAATAAGAAGCATTTAAGAACAACCTACACTTTAACCCATTCACTCTCTCGAGCTGAATGTGTGGCAAATGGGTATAGGATTCATTATCTCGAGATGAACCAATGACAACCCAATACCCATAGACCATCAAATCAGTAATCTTAGTTTGAAAACCTCTCTCTCGAGCAAGCCAAAAAACACGAAGGTAAAGTTGCATTTGCCGTTGGGATAACCGATCCACTCGGTGATCCGCCGTTTGTTCAATTCCATCACCTTTTTGCTTTTGCCTTCAGCAACTTCAAGTTCTTTAACTTTAGGCGATATAGCACTACATCGCAGAACCTTTTAGCGACTCGCTGACTGATCATTTCTATCGCCGACTTGATTTTATCCTTCAGTGCATGGCACACTAGAACTTTAGGAGAGAACATGGCCATTTCATGTTCGACGTAATCAACTGACGCTATTTCGGTTCAAGTGCCAAATGATCGCGTGTACTGATATAACCCAACCAAGGGTTGGGATCGTTCCCACAAGTAGTGGTTTTGAGAATTAATAGAAAAATAAAATTAAGTTCTAATTAGTCGTAGCTAATTAATAGTATATTAGTATTTGCTTCTACCATGAGATGGGTTTTCTTGTGATTTATGCTTACATTCTTGTTTAACTGTTTTAATAGATGATCAACATTAAAATGCACTTGTTGTCTGCTATTGAACTCGGAAGATGAATAGAGGGATAGACCAAAGAATGTGGGAAAGGTGTTCACTCTAGAGTAAAATTAGAGTGTTTTGTATATAGGATAGTCATAACCTATATACCGTGCTTGATTACTATGCAAGAAGATAGCTTAATGCCCCACCATTGGTTCATGTCTATCCCTTCTTAACGATGTAGTTAGGCTGTCAATGGTGGAAGACGATTAGAGGTCGGGAGATCATATTCGTAAAATGAACCTTGCAAATCCATAATGAGGTTAGTCTGTTGAATGCTCGGGTAAATTAATATTATGCCAGAAATCGGGTTATGCTGCAACCCTAGATTACCTTACCATATTGTGAAACTCTCTTGTTTGAAACTGTTTAATTATAGTAATTAATCCTTGAGATTGGTCAATTTAGTAGTTATAAATGAATTTCTAAAATGGTTTGTCACATAAGTAAATTTATTTTAGATATAGCAAAGTTGTTATTTGTTGATTTGAAGTCCCTAGGGTTCGATAATACGGCTCAAAAGAGTCGTTGTACTACTTGAGTGATCACGTGTACTTGCGTGTGCTTTTGGACGCAACAAGTTTTTGTCGCCGCTGCCGAGGACTTTAAAATCGGCATATATCTAATCTTTTAGTGTCTAAATTCTTTGTACAAGTGCTGACAACTTGATCTTGGCTCTTTATTTCACAGGTTGTGTCAGGTTTTCACTCTGGAAGACGACCAGGACTTGTTAGAACCTTTAGCTGAAACGGAGAGATTTGTTCGTTACCGGAGAAGGCAAAAACAACTCACTTATCCTGTTCCTCTTATGGCTAGTAACCCAGAAACTTTAGAAGAAAGGGAGGATCAAGAACCACCGACAGTGATGGCAGAAATGAAATTGAGGGATGTGGCAATCCCACAAACCACCAATGTGACCTCAGGTATTCAGAAACCTGCTCCTGGTGGGATATTTGAATTAAACCAGAACATGGTGCAACTACTATACACAAACGGGCAATTCACTGGTCTATCTCATGAGGACCCAAGAGTGCATATCAAGAATTTCCTCGAGATCAGTGACACCTACACTCCAATTGGAGTGAATGCTGATTATGTGAGGCTCACACTATTCCCCTTTTCTCTGTTGGGGGAAGAAAAAAGATGGCTGAACTCTGAGCCCGCAAACTCCATAATAACGTGGGATGATCTGGCCCAAAAGTTTTTGATAAGGTTTTTTCCATCCGGTAAAACAACCAAGCTGAGAAGCGACATATTAAGCTTCCGACAGAAAGGAGGGGAAAACTTGTACCAGGCTTGGGATAGGTTTAAGTCTGTGCTACTAAGTTGTCCATATCACCATCAAGCTAATGAAGTGTTGGTCCATACCTTCATTGAAGGTTGGAACCAAACACAAAAATTTTACTTGATTCTACTGCAAGTGGACAAGCATTGGAGAAGACATATGCTGAGTTGTTTACATTGCTTAATAGAATTTCATAGGGTAACCCCGAGTGGAATGGCGGAGGAGCTAAACCGGTCGTGCAAAAGACTGCTGGAGTGTTGGAAATGGATGCAGTGACCGCTTTGTCGGCACAGATCGCAGCAATGCAAAATATGATGACTACTCCTTTCATCAACATGTCACTAGGAAAACAACAAGCCCAAGTTAATATTGTACATCAACCACAAGCTTGGTGTGAAGTATGTGGAGGTGGAGATCAGAATGCTGAGGTATGTGGAGCAAACGCAGAATCTGTTCATTTTGTAGGTAATGCCCAACGATGAGGAAATCACCAGAGCAATGGAAATACCTACAACCCGAGGTAGAGGAACCACCCAAACTTTTCCTTGGGTGGGAATCAAAACCAACATCAAGGACAGAACCAATACAGACCACAGAGTAGTGGACAACAGTACCATCAACAAAGCCATGGAAATCAACATGCTGCCAAGAAAAGTGATATGAGTGTGGAGGAAATGCTAAAACAAATCATGGCGGATCAAGCTAAATTGGCAGCAGATGTTCGAAACAATCAATTGGTGACTTAGAATTTGGAGAAGCAGTTTGGGAAGTTTGCTAGTGCCCAAAATTCTTGACCACAAGGGGGTTTGCCGGGAAATACCGACCCTAACCCGAAGTAGGTAAATGTTGTGAGTACTCGGAGTGGTCGTCCATTGGAGGAGTTGCCACTAAAAGCAAAAGTTGATAAGGAAAAAGGAACACATGTAGATGAAGCAGAACCAAGTGAACAAAGGGCAAATGAGGAACCAAAAGCAAAACCACCTCTTCCATTCCCACAGAAATTCAAAAAACAAAAGGAGGAGGAATATTTTGGTAAGTTTTTTGAATTACTCAAACAGGTACATGTTAACTTGCCTTTGATGGATGTGTTGCAAGGCATTCCTAAGTATGCCAAATATGTGAAAGATGTGGTAGCCAACAAGAGTAGATTAGCTGAGTATGCAACAGTAGCACTCAAAGAGGAGTGCAGTTCTAGGATCCAAAATAGACTCCTAATTAAGTTGAAAGATCCAGGGAGTTTCACTGTTCAAATAAAAATTGGCAGATCTGTTGAGGCAAGAGGTTTGTGCGATTTGGGTGCAAGTATCAATTTAATGCCTACTTCCATGTTTCTCAAATTGGGACTAGGAAAACCCAAGCCCACAACCATTATGTTGCAATTAG
The DNA here is from genome assembly GCA_029582585.1 of Solanum bukasovii. Classification (NCBI taxonomy): domain Eukaryota; kingdom Viridiplantae; phylum Streptophyta; class Magnoliopsida; order Solanales; family Solanaceae; genus Solanum; species Solanum bukasovii. The sequence continues at coordinate 22,474 of JAJOOI010016563.1, forward strand.
TGGACCGTTCAATGTCAAGGCCAGATGGCGTTATTGAAGATGTCTTGGTTCAAGTGGAAACTCTGATTTTCCTCATGAATTTTGTCATATTGAATTTCGAGCCTGACCCAGAGGTCCCATTTATTTTGGGACACCCATTTCTAGCAACCGAAGGTGCATTAATTGATGTGGCGGCCGATAGATTCACAATGAGGGCTCATGACAAGGTCGAGGTATTTGATGTGTATAAGGAAATGAAGTTCCCTTCAATATATGAGGAGATGTTGGCAATTACAGTCATTGATCAGGCCATGGAATCTAAATATATTGAAGCCCAAGACCCTCTAGAGAAAGTGCTAATTGGGGAAGACATTGAGGGAGATGCTGAAGCCCAGGAGTTGGCTAACGTCCTAAATGTCCCGAATGTGAGTATGTTTCGCAAGTTTGTGGAGCCATTAAATAGAGTCCTGGGACTACCTCTGAACCCTTTGATTGAGGAAGCACCAAAGTTGGAGTTAAAGGCTGTCCTTTCTAATCTCAGGTATGCATTCTTAGGTGCTAATGAATCTTTACCTATAATCCTTTCTTCTGCTTTGTCCGAATTGTAGGTTGAGGCATCTCTAAAAATATTGAGGAAGAGGAAAAGGGCGATAGGATGGCAGATGGCTAACATACATGGCATCAGCCCAACTTTATTCATGAGATATTCATGGAGGAGGGGCACAAGTCAATTGTGCAACCGCAGAGCAGGCTAAACCCAATGATGAAAGATGTGGTGCGCAAGGAGGTGATCAAATGGCTAGATGCGGGTATTGTCTATCCAATTTCAGATAGCTAGTGGGTCAGCCCAGTTCAGTATGTGCCTAAAAGGGGAGGCATGACGGTGATTACTAATGAAAGAAATGAGTTGATTACAACCAGGACAATGACAGGATGGCGAATATGCATGGATTACAGAAAATTGAATGAAGCTACTAGGAAGGATCACTACCTGGTTCCCTTTATTGATCAGATGTTGGACAGGTTGGCTGGACAAGAATAATATTATTTCCTGGATTGCTATTCAGGATACAACCAAATTGTAATTGCACCAGAGGACCAGGAGAAAACTACATTCACTTGCCTGTATGGGACATATGCTTTCAAGAGAATGTCGTTTGGGCTATGCAATGTTCCAGCCACCTTCCAAAGATGCATGATGGCTATTTTTCATGATATGGTTGAAGATTTTGTGGAAATATTCATGGATGACTTCTCAGTATTTGGGGAGTCTTTTGACAGGTGCTTGGAGAATTTAGACAGGGTGTTGGCTAGATGCGAGAAAATGAATCTCGTCCTAAATTGGGAAAAATGCCATTTCCTAGTGATTGAAGGTATTGTGTTGGGCCATAAGGTGTCAAAGAGAGGATTGGAAGTTGAGCGTGCCAAAGTGGAAGTAATTTAAAAGCTACCTCCCCCAATTTATGTTAAAGGGGTGCAAAGTTTTTTGGGTCATGCTGGTTTCTACAGGAGATTCATTAAGAATTTCTCTAAGATTGCAAGACCCATGTGCAGTCTCGTAGAGAAGGAGATGAAATTATTAAACAACTTAAACTACAAAGTGTGAGCAACCAATTCATCTAGAACTGTACGACAACAGTTCCGGACATTGTCATTATTTCAATGACTAAAATTTCTAAACCATATTGTTACTCTGCCTCTAGCTGAGAAGATGCATTTAGTCAAGTAATTTCTTTGACAAACTAAGTAATTTAGAATGTAGAGATGAATAATTTGGTCTGCAACAGAAGAATGAACTCTTAAACTTCGCTAGCACTACAATTATTGTTATTACGTCTTTAAAATAATAGACAATAATTTGATTTATTCTCAAATTAACAGGTAAAACATATTCACCATCCATTATTGCAACTCCAAGGTAATAAAATTTGTAAACGACCTCTACTTTATCTTCGTGTAAACAAAGGTGTGAAAATTAGTTTATCTAAAAAAAGCTTGAACGTTTCATTGGCGCATGAGCATACCTGCATGAAAAGTCAATAAAACTCCACGCGAGCATGTATCCACATGTCTGAGCATACATTGGAACCAAATGTGATCTTGATATTCGCTTCCTCTGTGCTACCTGTAACAATTGTGTCAAAATTTATTTTGTTAAAGTAGTCAAAAAGGAGGATGGATGCTAAGGAAAATAGTTCCAAGACTTACGAGGAACAAACTATAAAGTGATGAAAGCTTTGTAGAAAACAACAGTTTTTAGAATTATGGTAGCATCACAATGCTGTGGAGTTATGAAAATAATTTTATTTAAATATCTATGGATCCAACCATACAGAGTGAAGCACATGATGAATGCTTTAGTAAGGACAATCTTATTTCTAGGAATTTATCTCCAGTAACGTGTTTTGTTAAAAGATATTACAATTTTTGGATAAAGGTGAGACACCGATACAGACAAATAAGATTAAAAAATTAATATCTCTAATGAAATTAAACTATAATGAACAACTATCTATTTTTAGCACAATACGGAAAATATTTAAGTTTTCATGGACCGGCAACATAGTTTATAGAATGCTTTACCACAAGGGAAAATACAATCTTTTGATGATGGAACTTTATAAGAAATAATAACATGAATTCAAAACAAAGTTGTCAAGCTACTAGCTTATATTTTTATTGTCAAATTATCCAGTTGATAGCTTCTTAGTGAACTTTCAACATTGCATAAAACCAGAGGCTAGATGAAGCGGCATTATTCGTAGAGGAACACATAGGTCAAGGTAATCGATGTTGAGAAATTGTTTGAAAAAGTACAAAATTTCTCCAATGCTTTTGGTTTGGTAGGGAACATGTATAAGAGTTGTCTATTCTGAGGGAATGTCTATTGAGAAGAAACAAGAAATTTAGGAACTTTTGGGAATAATTAGAGGTAAATTTCCCTTTAGATATACTTAGGAAGCCCACTAAGTACCAAGAGAGTCTTTATAGTACAATGTAAGCCTCTTGTGGAAAAAATGTGGAGCAGAATTAAGACATGGACTACTCGATTGCTATCTTATGTAGGTAGAAATCAATTGATCAAATATGTGATGTTCTTTATTCAAGACTTCTAGAACAATTGTTTGTCCTAAAAAAAAGAAATTCATCAAGATTAATGAAGCTACATGTCGAAACTTTCTTTTAACTAGGGAAACTAAGATATCAAAAAAGTCTCTCTTGGCATGGAGAAGAGTTTTTTACCCTAGAATTGCTTTCGGCATGAATGTACTGGATCTACTTAGAACAAGGTAGCTATCATCAATTTACTTCGTATATATGTAGGAAAGAAGAAAAGCTATGGGTAAAATGGATACACAATTATTATGACAGAAGAGATTTGCTGAATAATAATACAAAAATAGTCCTTTTGGATCAATCATATGATCATAAAGGCCACAACGTATGTCAGAGAAGCAGGTTATGAAATGGAGGACATAAAAAAAAAAAAAAAATTCTCTATAACACAATTTTACCAGAGACTAAGGGGCTCATTCTAGAAAGTATCATGGAGGAGACTGGTATGAGACAACTTGGCTCTCCTAGGTGTATATTCATTTTGAGGTTGGCAACAACTTATAGACTAAGCACTCGGGACAGACTCTATCAGTGGGGTGTCACCAATAGCCAGACGTTTCCTCTATGTGAGAAGGAAAATGCAAATGTCAACCACATATTTTTTCTTGTGAGGTATCTACTACAATATGGCAAAAACCCTTGAACTAGATGGAGGTTAGATGAGGCCCTAAGTAGTGGTTAAAAGAACAATGTTTGTCAGAGGTATATGCAAGAGGAAAACCTCCAAAGGCTGAGGTCTATAGGTTGAGCTAACCACTCAATATACTACATTTGAAGGGAAAGAAATGCTCGAGTGTTTCTTAACAAATGAATGAACGCACAGGCAGAAAGTAAAATAATTGCACAAGAAATTCACATGAGACCTACAAAGAATGCCAAAGATGCAAACAGACCAAAAAACATCAATTTCTATCCAAGCTAGAGATATATAATTAGATTAGATGATAGCTATTGTATAACTAGTTGTTCTTGTTATTAATTCTTGGTAACTACTACTACTAATACTGACTGATTAAAGATCTTTATTATTAACATTAGACTTTATCTAGTTCTATTCCTATTAGCAATATACTCGATAAACTTAAAAAGCAATTGTATCGAAAGCCCAAAAAAAGAACTCAAGAGTACCGAACCTTAAATCCTTAATATATATGATAACTTTCACCTAAAAGAACAAAAAGAAATAAAACTAATCAAATGAAAAAAAGTACTTCAGTAGGCAGGGCAGGCAGATGCAGTGTAGGCCTGATACCAATGGACATATGTCAAAACTCTTCACACACAGGGGTGGGTTGAAATTTTGGGGGTTAGGACAAAACCCCACCGCGTTGCACTATTTATCACTCCTATTCATATTTGTTTGAAACTCTATTATTTTGTAATCCAGGGGATCATCTAGACATGAATCAACTATTTAGTTAAATTTATTGTTAATGAAATCGGTATCTAAGTGAAATCAAACTTATCTTTACCTACAATAGCTCTTCTACAATATCATTAATAACCCTTAGACTCATCAGATATTACTATTCAAGTCATGTCAACATGTCTCAATAGACATCATTCAACATGAAATAAAAAATACTTCTCTTTTCATAGATTCACATATTCTAAAAATCAAACCATAAACAACAATTTGCTTTGTTACGGTATCATTTTCCCTAATGTTAAAAGAGTAATTCAAGTATTAAAAATTAGAATTTGTAACACCATTAAGCACAGGATTTATTCACCAACCTATTATTTTGAAAGTTCCACTTCCAGATAACCATGTGATTCACAAATTTATACGCATTAATGTTATTGATAATTATATAAGAAAATGTATTATGTAATTCACTTCGGGAGAACACATTATGACATTTCATTTAGACTATGAAGCCTCTCATATTCTAACACATAATCAATTAGTAAGTGACAAAATATACAATTATATAAAAGTAGTATCTATGTGATTTACCACATTAACCATGATGAGAATAAGAAGTAGAGGGAAGAACAAATAAGATTGAAATTGGGGATCAGAACAGCAAAAATTAAAATAACAAAAAAGGAAAAGCCAAAGAAGAAAATACAATCATGAATCATGTGGTGGAAACTCATCGTAGATAGGTGATACCTGGAGATATTATTCACATCGTAGCTTTGTGCCTCTCTCACACCACAACTTTGTTCCACTCTCAAGCGGTAGCTTTGTGCCATCACTATAAATGAGTGATAATGGGAGAAATATTTACAATCCATGTGTACTATATACAGAGAAGGGGCATGGGGAGTGACAATTTGCGTTTTTGTTTTGCTTGTCTTATGGTTTTTCTTGTGTTCTTTTGTAAGAGGGAGGAATTTCAAGAAAATAATTGAGGGGTGGGACAACTAAGGGGAAAATGTGGGTTTCATTTTTTATATTTATTTGCACATTAAATATCACGTTTTTTAACGTTGAAAACTATTTTAATGCTATCTTAAAGACCATTTTTTTTGTTGTCGTTATAAATATAGTTATAACAACGGAATTCATCCCCTGTCGTTAAGAAGTGTTCGCTAAAAGTTAAGTTTCCTGTAATGCATCTTCACGAGCCACATCACGGCCAGTGTTGAAGACCACGGCTCATCGTGATGCCTTGAAATGTTAGGGGCCAAGCAAAAGTGGCCTAGACACTGGTCCAAGACCATGAGTAGGACCACGGCCAGTGGTGGGGACCACGGCTCGTGAGGGCTGGACAGTGGGATGCAAAGTGAGGGTATTTTGGGACTTTCTGGTTTGAGTTAGATTAAAGTGAGGTCGTTTTGCCTAAGCCTAGTACATATATTTATGTGATTTATCCCTTTAAATTCACCATTGAAGTCATTATTTCAAAAACCCCAAGAGAATCCCAAAGTTCTTCCTCTTAAATATTTCTGTCTCTAGAACATGAAGAAGAAGATAGAGTTTGGAGCTAGGATCAAGGTCAAGTCTCCAATCCTCAAGCATTTTGGATCTTTTTAATCAAGGTATGATAGCTTTTCATCCATGGATTTCTTACATCCATTGAGTTCCCTAGTTTTCCCCAATTGTGAAGATGAAACCCCAATTTGAGTTAGGGTTTCTTCCAATATTGTGGGTATTGATGAATTTTTATCCAATTAAGTGGATAATGATTGTTTATGATTGAATTGATATTAAATCATGTTTTAAGTATGAAATTACATGTACTAATGCATAAACCATGTCTAGAAAGATGAAATTGATGTAAATGGGTTTTATACCATGAAAGGGGAAAGTCAGGATTTAGAGATAATCTTCTATGATTGATGATATGTATTGTAGATTAATTGAGATTAAAGAATATAGACATGAATTTATTAATATTAAAGTATACATGAAGAATTATGATTAGTAGTGCTTGAGATTGATCCTCTATGATGATATATGATTAGATTTACTTGAGAGTTAAGCATGTGATTAGAATGTCTTGAGATCTAGGCATATTTGATTATTATGAGAAGTATTGCTTTGAGAGTAATGCATGTAGTTATGAATGTTTGTTGTTAGGTCTTTGAGAGTAAAGTTAATATGATGATTTGTGCTTGTTAGGGCTTAAAGAGAAAAGCTTATATGATAATGGTAGAGTATTAGATAGAATTGTTGTGTAAGGACTTTACACACATAATCTAGCTTATGAATGTATGAATTTAAGAATGCAAGAATGTGAAAGGTTTACTCACATTGAATGATTCTAGGTTGAAAGGTTTATGCACCAAAAATTAATCAAAGGATGTTTAATAATGATAGCATGAAGTTGTGATATGAGATCCCTTCATGAATAACTTGACTTGATAAGACAAGACAATGCATGGTAGCTTGAGTAGTAGATTTCATGGATAGCCTTTGATTGAGCAATTGTACCCTACCAAATGACAGCTTGAACTAGCACAATAGAATTTTTGCATGATAACATGACTTGGTAAGGCCAAACCATTTCATTGGTAGCTTGGATTGAGAAATAATACCTTTCCTTGAGTAGCTTAGACTTTCATGACAGTGTGCCTTCCATGATAGCTTGGTCTAGCATAGTGAGGTGTTTTTTCGTGATAGACTTGAATTGGTAAATCGTAATCATTCATGTGTAATGACTTGTCTTAGACTAGAAAAGTACATTTCCACGAATATTAGCAAGAGCTAAAGAGGGACTACTCCTTAATACAAGTTGCATGTTTATGATCAAACAAGGTTACTCCAAGGAAGTATCGTAAGTATGTTTTAACATGAGATTTGCTTGTATGATGTATGATTAGCTTGGATTGTTGCTAGTGTTGTCTTCCTTGATATGTATGTCTAGAGGTCAATTTCCCAAGTCCTAGTGAAGGATAAGTTGAGGTTACTTGAGAAGTGTTCCTCTTACATTATGATGATTTATGTGCATTGCTTATGCTTATGAGCTAGATTTGAAAAATGAGTTGGCATCGGTGCATCCAGTTTTCCATGTCTATATGTTGAAGAAATGTGTTTTTGATCCGACATCCATAGTTCCCTTAGAAGGTTTGGGAGTTAAGAAGAATATTTCTTATGAAGAAGTTCCAGTTGAGATTTTAGACCGGCAAGTCAAGAAGTGTAGAAATAAAGAAGTAACTTCCGTGAAAGTGTATTGGAGGAATCAATTAGTTAAGGGTGCTAATTGGGAGACCGAGGCCAATATGATGTCCTGATATCCTCATCTCTTTCCTTCTACTCCTACTCTATCTTGAGGTAATGAGTTCCTCATGGTTTGATCTTTGTTTTGGAGCCGTGTGTCTTATATGTTTCCCTAATTTCCTTACTATGCGTGATTTATGAAAAGTTCAAGTTTTGAGAAAATGAGTCAATTTATTGATTTCTACATGTTTATGTACACATGAGTATGAATTGCATGCAGACTACTTAATATGATGTTGTGAGAATTCCTTTAGCTTAGAGTTGATGTTTTCTCCTCGGATATATTCATTTGAGTATATTTTTAACTTGTAGTTGATGTTTCCTCTTCATATGTTATCTTGGAGTTGATGTTTCCTCCTCGGATATGTGTATTTCCTGCAAGATGGGTTGTTAGATTTAGTTCCACCCCTCTTATGATGTTTTGATTATGTCTTAGCTTGGAGTTGGTAATTCCTCCTAGGTTATACGTATTTAGATGAAGTTGCATTGATGGTTGGGTTGTTAGTTTCCCTCCTACTCTTTTAGTACTAGCTTGAATCTCATTTGAGGACAAATTGTCACGCCTCGAGGCTACCCCCCGGATGCAGACACCAGACCTAGGATCACGAATGACCCTAAGCTAACCATGTTGACATAATCATAAGCATACTAAAGATAAACTGAGCAATAAAATTGTGTGGAAGCTAAATCATGTAATTGATTTGAACTGATGGGGAATACCATATACTGTCTGAATATAGGAAAAACTAAGAGTCTGAATACAAGTGAAAAGTCGAACTCTACGACTAAAGCTGAAAGTTACTATGTCTGAAATAAGGCCTCTACTGACTAGAAATGTTGGGACATGCCCCAACAAGATCTAGTAAAATTGAAACTAAAGCTAAAAGCGAGAAAATAATCATGTCACTAGTCCACGAAGAATGAGGACTCACCACTGAAGCTACTGAACTAAAGATCGGGAACCGATATATGCGTGATCTGATTGTTGAGGACTTGAACCTACATCACGAGAAGATGAAATGCAGAGTATGCGCCAGTACTTGAAAGGTACTGAGCATGTAGGATAGGATAAAACTGAATAATAACTTAACTTAAAAAGCAATACTATAATCTCAACATGATAAGGATACTTAAAGTACTATACATGACTAAACTAAATGCAATGACCAAGTTTATAACATGTTGAGACTTAATACTGAACTATACTGATAATATGGTCAATGCAATAAAGTCTGACTGAACTGTAAGGGAGCTACTAAAAACCGGCATAAAACCACATGAGCTAAGTGTAGAGTCTGATATATACGCCCCATCGAGAGGACCCAATATACCCTGCCTGGGGTATAGAGGTATGTCGGTGTGATAACTTAAATGATGCCCATAGAGAGGACTTACAACCTACTGATATACCGTGAGTTTATGGTATTTTTAATACATTTCACTTAAGAGTTGTGTGTGTCTAGGGCCATTTTGTAGTGGTATTGATGTGTTTTTATCTTGTTTGCAAGAAATAAGTTTTGACGGGGTAGTTAGGAGACAACTGAAGGAATGATGTAGAAAAAGCCACCTACGGATGTGATCTACGAACCGTAGGTCCATTCATAGTCCGTAGGTGAAGGGCATAGCTGATGGGCAAAGCTTAGAGAGGAAATCAGGGAATTCTTGACTAAGTGTGGAACCACGACTAGGATTGACGAACCGTAGTTCGGTCTACGGACCAAACTGCAAGTTCGTTAGATGATTTAGAAGAGGTTTTCTGATGCTTATCATGGCCAACGACAATAACCTACGATATGAGTGTCTACGATCATCGATAGTATAGTAACCCAACTAAAGGTTGGGGTCGTGTCCCAAGGGAGTGGTTTTGAGAATTGATAGAAAAATAAAATTTAGTTCTAATTAGTTGTAGCTAAAGACATTAACGAACAAAAACATGGTAATCAAAGGGGGTGACACAAAAGTGTCAAATATCGATTGGGGATTTTGTCACAACTAGTAAAAACAGCAAATATTAACAAGAAAATCATGTATGGAGAAATGTTCTTGGGGTGTGACCGCAATACAGGTTGAGATAAATCATTGGGTACATGTTTTCAATAGAATCTGTGGGCTGGTTAATGAATACGTATGGTTCTGTCCACTACCAGAACTAGATGCTCCCTCTCTGCCTCCACCTCTACCTCTACGTACTGAAGTCTGGGGTCTATGCCCTATAAGCTGGGCTGATGAGAAGGAACCTATTGCTGACCTAGTCGATTGACCTATACCATACTAACCTATGCTAGGGAAGTCTCTCCACTAATGCCCCTCTTGTCTACAAGAATAACAACCTGTGGAACCTTATCTACACCTCCCCAAATGCATCCTACCGCAAGTAGCGCAACGCGGCGAGGCTGTCCTGGCCTGGACTGAACTCCTCTACTATTGCGAGCTTGATGATCGTTAACCTTCACCTGGGCCTGACTGTTCCTGACGATCGAATCTACTACCCTGGAACTGCTGTGGTGGAGGTCTGGGTGGCTTAATAGAATATCTAGGTTTGAGACCACCCTAAAAATCTCCTTGCGAAGCAGCGGGCCTAGCACTGTTCTGTCTCTCTCTCGACCCTCTTGCTCATATGCTGTAAATGTCGGCGATCCTCTATGCCTTGCGCAAATGCCTGAATTCGCGAGATATCCATATTATCATTTAGTGCAGAGGTAGAACAAGCATCGATATAGTCTGAGTCGAGCCCTCATACAAATCTACGCACCTTATCATACATCGTATCAACAAATCCTGGTGCATATCTAGCCAATGAATCAAATCTCCGCCCGTACTATCAGACGATCATGCTGCCCTATTGGAGGTTCAGAAATTGGTCCATCCGGCCATCCCTAATCTCTCGGGAAAAAAGTGATCTATGATAGCTTCTGTGAAGCTATCCCAAATGGGTAGGAATGCATATTTTCCCCTAGATCTCTCCCAACTCTCCTACCACAATACTGCAACATCGCGCATTCGAAATGTTGCTAACTCCACTGACTCATTCGTTGAGGCATGGATTACTCTGATGATCCTATGAAGCTGATCAATAAAGTGCTGAGGGTCTTCTCTGCGATCTGTCCCTGTAAACTGTAGAGGATTCAAGGCAAGAAATTCACAAACTGGTTGGCACTGTGCAGCTACTAACTGTGCTAACATACATACTGTACTCTTGAAATACTTATTAGATGGAATATGAGGAACTAGAGTAGGTACTATTGGTGGAGCCGGAAGTCCTATAGTCCTCGGAGGCTCCTGAGGCGGTGGAGAAGCTATAGGGGGCTGAGAAGATGGCTCCCCCTGGGTTTCTCAATGGGCTACCTCAACCTGTGGTACCTAGTCGGTAGCCTCGCTTGGAGTTGTATCTAGCCCCTGGCTAGTTGTGGTCTGTCTAGTGTCAGTCATCTCTATCTACATACAAGTATCAATTATAAGCTAGAAACCTCAACCCTTAAGACACCACGCTATAGCACGAGGTGAGCAAAATAAGGATAGTCATTCTAACATACCCGGTAGCTTCTTGCTTATCGGATGTGGTGCACAACACATTTATAAAAAAGACTCTACTAGACATGGCTTGCAGACTCCCTTGGATACGACGTTGCTCTGATACCAAGTCTGTCACTCCCCAAACTCGAGGGGCACAACTGGCTCCTAATGCCAAAACTCAGGCCCGAGCCGACCCTGCTAAACCTTTGCTACTACTGCATGGTAGCCACATACATTCAAGAAAATAAACAAGTATATTTTGGCTTAAAACTAATCCCTCGGTCGGAAAGGCCCCTGTCAACTGATCTATAAAAGAAACAGCTACTCCTAGAAGATCATATAAATAAATAGCCAACTAGCACATAAGTCCTGATTGGGCCATCGAGGCCACCATGATATCTATTACAAAACTAAAAGCAAGTATATATCAATACAATACATCAAACAGCTCACAAGCTTCATCAAACCAACAACAAAGGCCAGTATGGCCATAATGTAGCTATACACCCCACACACTAGTCTACAAGCCTCTAAGAGTAGTAAAGATTAGCGGGACAGGGCCCAAGCCTACCCATAATGATATATACAACAAAAGGTAACAAACCTCCCAACTCTGGCAGCTCCGGAGGAAAGAGGCTAGCTAACCGGATAAAAGTAAATGCTGCTGCTGAAGAGGTCTACTCGGTCATCTGTCAGGACCTGCATGCATGGAAGGCAATAGACTATGAGGAGGTATCCTGATATATTGGAATAATCTGATAAATAAATCAAGGATAAAATAAATATACTGACCTGCTCCTAAATCTAAACTTATCAAAAATAATAAAACAACAACCTACCCAAGCCCCCATAAGCTCGGCAGGTACAAACATCACACTAGACCACCTACTCATTCCCCCATAAGCCCGGAAGGTACCGATCATCCTATATACCCCTATCAGTAGTCCCCTAGCCCCGTAGGTAGTCACATAGCCCTCCTAGGCATTAATATATCCCCGTAGGCAGCACATAGCTCTCTTAGTCATCAACATAGCTTATAGACAACTCATAGCCCTCTTAGGCAACAACATGGCCCTATAGGAAGCACATAGCCTTCTTAGGCATCAATATAGCCCTGTAGGCAACTCATAGCCCTTTTAGGCATCCATATAGCCCTGTAGGCAGAACATAGCCCTTTCAGACATAGATCACATTCCTGCAGCTAACCACAATAGCCCCAAGGGGAACAATAAAAATCAAATTGCTAAAAGCGAGCTATTTAGTTATAAGAAACTATAAAAATAGCCTCTAAGTAGTGTCCAACATAGGAACGCTACTAGCTGAATAAGAATCTCGACAAGGGAGGATTATATCTACTCGAGCAGCCAACAATCAACATTAATGGCTACATGTGTAACAAGGATAACAACCCAATTACATCGCTCCTAAGCTTTAAGGAAACATGTCGTAAGTAGGGAATAACCTTAACATACCTTTCCAATGAACGCTCGAAAGACCGTAGTTCCTTCACGAAAGTTGTTCCTTATGTCCTAAGCTTCGTAAACACTATATATACATAGTTGGTACGCACCTTAGTTAACCAAGTGTAAACCTTGAAGAAACACCAATAACTACAAATTTATATCTTCAAAAACTGGCTCCAAACACAGCTAATAGAAGGGAAAAATGATTTCCACGTGTAGGGAATACGTTTCTAGGCACGGGGGCAATGTTTAATGGTAGAAATCATTAAAAACTAAACTTCATCATGCTAGAACTCCATAGGAACCCTCTCTTAAGCTTTCTCTCTGGTTTTGAACTGAAATGGAATGTTTTCATGGCTTAAAACATTAAATAAGCCGACATACCATATTTTTGACCGGACCCGGATTCTGCCCTGGCAGTCCCTAGTAAATCCCTCATAACATTATTCTTTGATGTCGGTTTACTACGGGGTTTTGTGCATTGCAAACTAGATTCGTAGGCCTTCGATTTAATGGGTGATAGGCTTTCTAACTCTTTATATATTGGGAGAAAACATCCAACACATTTGACCCAAATTTTAGACAAATCTTTAAAAAGGAACTTACGATAACTTTCGCCAACTTTTATTTTGCCAGTTACTTAACTTCAAAACTTGAGATACAAACCTTTCACATCTTATTCATAATGTGTTCATGAGTATCGCATTTCATTCAACACATCAATACTAACATAGTCATAAACATATCATACATAGTCGCGTGTAAAGGTAGGGGAGAATGATCTGAAAACCATACCAGAACTACACAATCATCAAAGGATCTTCACTTTCTAAGTGAATCATAAGCTCACACACAATTCCCATAAAGATGTGCAAACCCTCATACTTTTGCCCTTCAAGGGCCATCAATCAGCATCAACCCAAACATCTACAATTACTGCATAATATTAGGGGAATTTCATGATTCATTAACTAATTCAACATAAACATAATCAATTGGCATACTTCTCATATAAACCAACCCACATCATCAATTCCTAATTTATCAATATGGGGGAATCATGGGTCCATGTGGAGATTTTATCATAATCCAACCATAATCCATCAATACAACCATAATTCATCATAACCAACCATAATCAACCATAAATAAATAATTGAAAACATTTCGGAAGAAGACCCATGTCATAGATTGAAAACCCTAGGTTTTGGGGAAATTGGAATCTTGAAAACCAACTTTTGAGGGGACTCTATGGGTGGAGACTACCCATATATGAAAACCAACCATACCTTGATTAGGAATCTCCAAGAAATTTTAGGAAGAACCCTTGAATTCTACAAACCCTCGCTCCAATTGCTCCTTTCTTTTTCTTGAGTTTCAGAGAGAGAAATATTGTGAGGAAGATGAAGTTCTTGGATTTTCATTTTGCTTCTTTAAGAATGACTTAATTGGGGGAAATTGACTTTAAAAGGTTTATATACTTGTTAGGAAAAGAGTATAACAATGTGGGATCAATTTTTGGAGGGATTACTTAAAGAACCTAACTTAAATTTAAAATTAGGTTGTTGCATGTTTTTGCTCACCCTTTGGCCCTCCTTGGCTCGCCAAGGGCACTAGGCGACACGCCAAATGGACCCTTGGCTCGCCAAAAATTATAGAATGCTCCATCATGGAGCATTTCCCATGGGCGAGGAGGAGGGTCTTTGAGCGATGGGCCAAGTGGGTTGGCGAGCCCCGACCTAGCTCGCCCAAAATTAAAGTAGCTAGGTCAAGGGAGGCTGCCCACTAGGTGAGGGAGGGCCTTGTTGGCTGGTCATCTAAAGGCTTGGGCAATGGTGCTGCCCCATCGCCAAGTGGTGAATTTCAAATATTGTTTTTCCTCCTTTTTTTTCTAGGTAAGTTAGGCCCTTTCCCTCTTCATAGACTCTTACCCCATTGAGCTTTAGCTCTAGTTAATTCAACACATTTCTGGAGTGTTACAACCATCAACATCTAAAACACATACCGACCTTGGTACCTAAGCACACCATCTCCCCCTTGGGAGAAAGCCTTAACAGACTTCTTGAGTACCGACTCTTTCAACTCAACTAACATAGGAACAAGGCCTTGTTTAGACTTCACATCCATCACAAAGGACGATTTGGAACCATTATGGACCATGACACCACCCTTGGTGGAATCCACTAGTTGAAAACCTAGCCGAGAAAACCTATGCACATCACGAACCAATTCTTTCCTTTCATCCTCTACATGATCCACACTACCCATGGACAATCTACTGAGTGCATCCGCTACCACATTAGCTTTGCTGGGGTGATAAAGGACACTCATGTCATAATTTTTTAATAATTGTAACCACCTTCGTAGATGAATATTCAAGTCTTTTTGACTAAACACATTATGAAGACTCTTGTGATTGGTGAAAACATCCACATGGACCCATACAAATAATGCCTCCATATTTTTAAGGCAAACACAACCGCTGCTAATTCAAGATTATGGGTCAGATAATTCTTCTCATGGACTTTAAGTTGTCTTGAAGCATAGGAAATCACTTTACCGTTTTGCATGAGCATACCTCCCAGCCCCACTCTAGAGGCATCACAATACACCACAAAACCATTTGTACCCTCCGGTAAGGTCAACACCAAAGCTGAAGTAAGTCTATCTTTAAACTCTTGGAAACTCTTCTCACAAGCTTCCGACCATAAAAACTTAGCTTTCTTTTGAGTCAAAGCCGTCAAAGGAGAAGCAAGGGAACAAAATCCCTCAACAAACCTTCTATAGTAACCGGCCAAACCCAAAAAGCTTCTAATGTTAAAAGGAGATAGAGGACTAGACCAACTCTTGACCATATCCATATTCTTAGGATCTACCTCAATACCCTTTCTTGACACAATATGACCAAGGAAAGCTACAAACCTTAACCAAAATTAACACTTGCTAAATTTTCCAAAAAATTGTTGGTCCTTAAGAACTTGCAACACAATTCTCAAATGGTCCACATGTTCATTCTTACTCCTTGAATATATCAAAATATCATCGATAACACGATCACAAACATGTCTAGGTATTGCCTAAACACTCTATTCATCAAGTCCATAAATGTCGTTGGAGCATTAGTCAACCCAAATGACATAACCACAAACTCATTGAGACCATACCGAGTTCTAAATGCCGTCTTTGGAATATCAACCCCTCTCACCCTTAATTGGTTATAGCCCGAACGAAGATCAATCTTAAAGAAATAGCTAGCCCCTTGAAGTTGGTCAAACAAGTCATCTATCCTTGGTAGACGATACATATTCTTGATGGTCACTGATGAGTCCATAAATTGGACTCATTTAGGGCTTTGTTTTAATGGAAATAGTGTCCTTGAATGCTTGTTTTACCCTCAATACCTGATTAAAACGCTGAAGTTTTAGGTATTTGAGGTTTTAGTGGAAGCATGGACACTTAGGCGCAAAATGGAGCAAATAGGGCTGAAAAGAACAAGAAATGGAATCCTACGGATCGTCGAGTTTAACTGGGCAGGTCGTCGAAATGACATAAGCCGCCCTTCTTACCAGTGCGCGAAGCCTTGAAGGAAGTGGATCAAAAGGAGAGGGAAGGAGTAGTCGGCGGGTCGCCGATCAGTTCCGCGAAGCTGTACTGTACCGCCCAATGATCCAGAATACAAGGACGCTAAAGGCAAGCCACTGAAGGCAATGAGCTGACCAACGGGCGGATCACTGAGTTCATCGGCGATTTCGATTAATGTCACCGTATAATCCTCCGCAGCACAATCTGTGACAACTATAAATACTATTTAGAGTTGTAGTCTTAAAGGTTGAGAAACTGTGGAACAATTATTATTATTATTTTCACTTTAGAATATATTTTAGCTAATATTTTTTTCTCTCAAATTTGGAGAGGGTTTTGTGGAGACTTGAAGAAAGGAGTTCTTCATCCCCAAGTTGGAAATGGGTCTTCTCTATTCACTTCCCTTTGCTTAATTCAAGGTTTAATTTCTTATACAAAGTTGATTTGTTTATCATGTTAGGTATAATTTCTTATTTGTTGATGTGTGGCTAAAAACCCCCATTCTTGGGGTATGATTTAGCAAATATGGGTTGATATTCCTGTTGGGTCTTTGTTGCTAATAGATTAGATGTATTTTAATGGTGACTTCACCTAGTGGTTGTGGTTTAATATAAAGGGTTTATAGTTGCAAATACAAAGCCACCCATGTTTTTTCGGCTTGCCCGAGAGGGAGGTCGCGAAACCAAAACCACTAGACTGGTGGCCTAAGGAGTGGGTCAACATGAGGTTCATCCCGAGAGGGTGAGCCCTAGTCCCATATCCTAAAACTCAGCTCGAGAGAGTGAGTGGGGTAAGGCGTAGGCTTGTCTTCATGCGGCAAATGGGTGTCCGAGAGGAACACATTTGAAAGGGGGTAAGTTGCCTGAGAGGGAACTTATTTCCATTTAAAGCATAGCCTAGTCATTATTATTTTGCAAATTTCCTATCCATAGCATGTACACAACAATTTATCTCAACTTATATTGCGGTCACATCCCAAGAACCTTTCCCCATACTTGATTTTCTTATTTATTTTGCCATTTTAGCACTTGTTACAAAAACCCCATTTGATATTTGACACTTTCGTGTCACCCCCTTTAATGTACTATGTGTTTTATTGAAAATGTATTTTGCTACGACTAATTCGAATGAAATTCTAATTGGCTAGTAATCAAAACCGCTCCCTTGGGACCCAACCTAAACCCTCGATTGGGTTACTATATTATTGACGATCATAGACACTCGTACCATAGGTTAGTGTCATTGGTCACGATAAGCATCAAAATGGTGACGTTGCCGGGGAGTGGTGTTATTTGAGAATTTTTAATCTAATAGAATTGTTGTTCTTGTTAGTAGTAGTTTACTAACCTAATTTTTACTTTTGTCTAGTTGTTTGCGTGTTGAGATAGGACAATGAGTATACATGGTGGAGAAGGTGGACCAATGGAGCACCTTCTAGCAGAGGTTATGAGGTCAGGGATCATATCCTAAACTTTAAGCATCTAAAAAAAGAACCCTTTCATGAGTCGTGGATGCAGTCTAAAACACTATTGATGCAATGCCCGACTCATGAAATACCCGATTTAGTTCTGCTGGAATTCTTCTACAGGGGTCTGAGTCACGGAAACAGAGAAATAATGAACCAACTCATGCCAAGTGGACGTGAGAAATACCCCTATGAGACCGCCACCAAATTCCTTAACCGTGCAGCTAAAACAAACAAGGATGGAGAGAAGGACCAGCAATTGACCATTTTGTTAGGTCAAATGATTAGGTTAACCTAAAAGGTTGAAGAATTGGAAGTGATGTCCAAAGGAAAGAGCAAGTACCCATCATCTACGGAGTAGGGACGATACATGGACATTAAAAATAGACGTATCAACAATACGTTATTAAATATCCTCCAAAAACTGAATGAGCAAGACAAAGTATTAGAGGAAATTAGAGAAAATGTCAAAATATTGAATCAGATGAGTGGCTCTCATTCTAGGTCTATTAAGCTAATAGAAACTCTGTTGAATCTTGTAATACCTCAGCTTCATCCGTATATGCAGGCAGGATCACTTAGTTACACTAGGTGTAACACCAAAAAGCCGATTTGAGCATTGACTTTCGTCGTGCCACAACATTAACTATGGCGTTGTTTGGGAGGCAACCCAAAACCCTTTATTGCTTTGTTTTACTTTGAGAAAATAATGGTGTGTAGTTTGGACAGGTTGAAGCAAGGGAAGAAAATGAAATAATGTATGGAGGCAAGCAACAAGTCCAGTTGGCGGATCACCGATGATATCGGCGAGCATGAATCTTTCCGCCGGGTGACTCAAGGCAATGTCAGTTGGGATTCTGTGAAACTTGGCGTTCAGTAGAAAGTTAATGGTGAATCGCCAACCATGTCGGCGATTGCAACATAGACAGTTGTTAAGATCCTCACATGAGCTGTGAGTCCTGTTACATTTGGAGAAGAGACTAGACACTTGGCGTTTCGCCAAGTGATTGAATGTACCTAATGTACATCACCAAATGGACAGAAACTAGACGGTTCCTGTAGGCCATATGTTTAAATATTCTGGTTCATTCATTCTCTCTCATTTCTTCATCCTACCAAACACACACATGAACTTTAGTTTTATATTTCTTGCAAGTCTAAATTATTGTAAGTGTCAAATTGTGCGCGGATTTGGATCTCATTGCTACCTAGCATTTCATTAACATCTCAGTTGACACTAAAGAAATGGGAAGACCAAAATTTGCAGGAAGAGACAGGCCACCATGACAAGTAAGAGCAAGGAATTTCAAAAGAGACAAAAGGATAGCAGAACTGGCCAAAGAAAGAAGGGAGAGTAAGAAAGCAAGTGCCATTAGGAAAATTCCCATTGATCCCGCCATTCCTTCATGAAGGTGTGGATTATACACACCCGCAAATTCCTTCTTGGCGGCCCATGATGTGGATAGAATGGTCTAAGCTAACATCGCTGCAGAAGCTAGACCAAAGGAACACAATGAAACCCAGAATGACAACTCGGGGGCCATTGTCGAGTTTCAAACTAATGCAGCAGGCAGCAATGCTCCGACAGATGAAGCAAACGTGTAGACAGGATTCCCCTTCACCTCTCTCTATCTTTACTTGTCTAACCTTTTGGATACTTATTACTTTCATTTGAGGACAAATGCTTTTATTTTTGGTGGGGTGGGGCCCACCTTTGTAGTGTGTTCTACCCCTTTGTTGTGTGTTCTGTATATATTTGGGTTGTCTGATTTCAAAATTACTGCTTTTCTGTGGATGTTTGAGCTCATGTCTCCTGTTGTTTCACTTGCAAAATCATTTTGATCCCTTTCGAAAAAAATTCACCACCTCTTGTGTTGAAAGTGGCTGTTCTTTTGCAACAACAATTTGAGTCTTAGTTTCGATCAATATTGATGACTTGATTAGTGCTCCGAATTGAATAAACATGAATGTAAGGCTACGATGAGGCCAAATAAAGTTGCATAGACAATATGTGAACTCTTTGCATCTCGTTGTGATTAGCCATTTATCAAATTGATTTTCTTGTGATGACTGTTGCACACTAGCGAGCGTGTCTAGTCTTGTTTGATGAAGTATCGATGCCTTGTGTGATTAGCTTACTTGGAACCATGCATGAATAAACCTAGAATTTGCCCCATTAGTCTGATTGATTTAGAAAGGTGTACTCTTGAGATGATCTTAGGCAATTTTAAAGAGTGTGAGCCAATTTGACATATACCTATTTTTATGACCTACCTGTGAGCGTGTGAAACTATCTTGAACACCCTTTGAGCCTTACCTTTCTTTGGAAGAACCTTGATAAACCCTAGACCTTACTTGATCCACTACCTATAATCCTCTTGATTTGCGGTTTAGTGAATAGCCAACTTAGGACAAAAAGCCTAAGTTAGGTGTATGGTGAAAAGGAAAAGGAGAAGTCAAGAAGCGCTATAAGAAGTCCCCTTTTACCCATGTTGCAGAACAATGGAGCCTTCCATAAAAGTAAAAAAAAGAAAAAAAAAGAGAAATTTGTGGAATAAAGTTCAAAGAAAATAGGGGTTCCAAGCAATTCATGGGGAGTCAATAAAAGGATGACTTAGAAGCGCTACAAAAAGAAGTGATAAAGGAAAAGAAGGGAATGCTTTGAGATTACCACATCTCATGAGGAAAAATTCACTAAGCCTAAATGACCATACCTTTGCACTCAGCCCCATTACAAGCCTTAGAAAGACCTTTTTTATCTTGAGTAAGCTGGATCGAAAGTAAATTGGAAAATAAGGGAAAACCTATGGGTGAAAACATGCATTGTGCTCCTCTTTTTGAGTGTAAGTGTTGTATCTGATTCCTGATTTTGAATTGACTCATGTATGTGTGTGAATATGGAATCATTCTTTATGCGATGGCATTTAGATACTTTTGTTGAGCTTGAACTCGCACAAGTAGCAAGTATTGCGAGCATGAGAATCTTTGGTGATGGTGTGTCACAATTTGAATATTTGAGTACACAATTGATCCTTGCATAAGTAAATTGAGTCTTGTTGTGTGCATTCATGATTTAGTCTTGCATAGCACTGTTTGAGGCACCCTTTTTGAATGGCTGAACTTGACTTTGCTTGAGGACAAGCAAAAGCTTAAGTTGGGGGTGTTGATGAGTCCACAAATTGGACTCATTTAGGGCTTTGTTTTAATGGAAATAATCTCCTTGAATGCTTGTTTTACCTTAATACCTGATTAAAATGCTGATGTTTCAGGTACTTGAAGTTTTAGTAGAAGCATGGACACTAAGGCACAAAACGGAGCAAATAGGATCGAAAAGAACAGGAAATGGAATCCTGCGGATCGCCGAGTTTAACTTTGTGAGTCGCCAAAACAACATAAGCCGCCTTTCTTTCCAATATGCGAAGCCTTGAAGAAAGTGGATCAAAAGGCGAGGAAGGGAGCATTCGGCGGGTCGCCGATCAGTTCAGCGAAGCAGTACTGTACCGCCCAATGATCTAGAATGCAAGGATGCTAAAGGCAAGACACTTAAGGCGATGAGCTGACCAAAGGGCGGATCGCCTGGTTCATCGGCGATCTCAACTAATGTCGCCGAACAATCCTCCGTAGCACAATTTGTGAAAACTATAAATACTATTTAGAGTTGTAGTCTTAAAGGTTGAGAAAGTGTGGAACAATTATTATTATTATTTTCACTTTAGAATATATTTTATCTAATATTTTTTTTCTCTCAAGTTTGGAGAGGGTTTTGTGGAGACTAGAAGAAAGGAGTTCTTCTTCCCCAAGTTGGAAGTGGGTCTTCTCTATTCACTTCCCTTTGCTTAATTCAAGGTTTAATTTCTTATACACAGTTGATTTCTTTATCATGTTAGCTATAATTTCTTATTTCTTGAAGTGTGGCTAAAAACCCCATTCTTGGGGTGTTATTTAGCAAATATGGGTTGATATTCTTATTGGGTCTTGCTTGGTGATAGATTAGATGTATTTTAATGGTGATTTCACTTAGTGGTTGTGGTTTAATCTAAAGGGTTTGTAGTTGCAAATACAAAGCCACCTATGTGTTTTCGGCCTGCTCGAGAGGGAGGTAGTGAAACCAAAACCACTCGACTGGTAGCCTAAGGAGTGGGTCGACATAAGGCTTCGTCTGAGAGGGTGCGCCCTAGTCTCATATCCTAACACTCATTTCGAGAGAGTGAGTGGGTTAAGGCTTAGGTTGGTCTTCATGCGGCAAATGGGTGTATGAGAGGAACACATTTGAAACGGAGTAAGTTGGTCGAGAGGGAACTTATTTCTATTTAAAGCTTAGCCTAGTCACTATTATTTTGCAAATTTCCTATCGAAAGCATGTACCCAACAATTTATCTCAACTTATATGGCGGTCAAATCCCAAGAACCTTTCCCCATACTTAATTTTCTTGTTTATTTTACCGTTTTAGCACTTGTTACAAAAACCCCATTTGATATTTGACAATTTCGTGCCACCCCCTTTAATTTACTATGTCTTTTATCACAAATGTATTTAGCTACGACTAATTCGAATGAAATTCTAATTGGCTAGTAATTCTCAAAACCGCTCCCTTGGGACACGACCCCAACCCTCGGTTGAGTTACTATATTATCGATGATCGTAGACACTCATACCATAGGTTACTATACCCTCGGTTGGGTTACTATATTATCGATGATAAGCATCAGTCACTTAATTCAATTGACGATAAACGATGCACATTCTAAGAGACCCATCTTTCTTTCTAACAAACAACACCAGAGCACCCTATGGAGAGATACTCGGTCGGATAAAACCTTATCTAATAAATCTTTTAGTTGGTCTTTCAACTCGACCGAAGCCATTCTATTAGGAGGAATGGAGATAGGTTGCATAGCCGGAGGAAGAACAATACAAAAATCTATTTCCCGCTAGGTAGGAATACCTGGCAAATCATCAGGGAAAACTTCTGGAAACTTATTCACTATCGGAACCAACTATAGAGAAGGGGTTTGGATTGAACATCCCTCACCCAAGCAAGATGGTCAATACACCTTTTGGAGATCATCTTCCAAGCTTTAAGACAAGAGACAAATTGACCTCTAGGTATAAAATTTCCCCCCTTTCACTCTAAAATAGGTTAATTTGAAAATCGGAACCTAACCACCCACGTCTTACAATCGATAGAGGCATAACATGCATGCAACCAATCCATACCCAAAATCACATCGAAGTCTAACATGTCTAATGCTACCAAATCCACCAAAAGTAACACTGGGATAAGGAAACGGGACATCTCTTATAGACTCTCTTAGCTATCATCAAATCACCAACTGGGGTAGAGACCGAAAAAGGTTCCACTAACACTTTGGGGAGTATATCAAATTTTATGGCCACATAAGGTGTCACAAAGTACAAAGTAGCACCGGGATCTAACAAGGCATATACATCAATAAGAAATAATTTTAACATGCCGGTCACCACATCTGGGGAGCTCTCTTTGTCACCTCGATATTGAAGAGCATAAAAATAGTTTTCATTTGGGGCATTGGAGTTTGAACCGCTGGAGGGTCTTGGTTGCCTTCTTTTCCTTTGGCCGAAAGTGTTTGGCAATTCCTCAATTACCACTCCTACCACAAAAAAAACAGACACTTGTGTTGGATAGACACTTGCCATCATGTTTCTTCCCACATTTTGCATAATCAGGCCACACATAAAAGCCACAACTATTACATCCTTGAGGTATTGGGTTAGAAACCCTATCCTTGTTGACCCTTGGGGAAGCACTAGAAGATCCTTGATTGGAGAACCTTTGTTTGAAAGTTCGTCGACCTTGTCCATCTAACGTAGCATTGGAGAAGTTCCCCTCACCAGTCCTAGCTCTTTACACCTCCCTATCTTTTTCTTGAGTTTTTCTTCCTCTATATATTAGGCATACATCATAGTATGTGAGATATCTTTATCATGATGGAGCATTGCCGAATGACATTCGTTTACTACTAAGCCGGACACACTTGTTAAAACCCTATTCATCTCATCCCTGGAATCTGCCACCATAGATGGAGCATACATGGACAATTG
Organism: Solanum bukasovii; assembly: GCA_029582585.1. NCBI lineage: Eukaryota > Viridiplantae > Streptophyta > Magnoliopsida > Solanales > Solanaceae > Solanum > Solanum bukasovii. The sequence goes on from JAJOOI010016563.1 coordinate 46,347, forward strand.
AGTGAACTTTAGTGCGTACTCTTTCACGCTCATGCTTCCTTAACGAAGGTTAATGAACTCTTCCACCTTAGCTTCCCTTAACTCTCGGCGAAAGAAACTATCAAAAAACACTTATTTAAACACTTCCCACTCTATGGGACCCGCTCCTACCGGCCTATTGTTCTTCCATTGATTATACCATACTTGAGAAACACTCTTCAATTGGTAAGCGCCTAACTCCGCTTTTTCTACCGAAGTCACCCCCATGATGTAAAGTATCTTACAAACCACTTCCAAAATTCTTGAGGATCCTCTTCCACTTTGGAGCCATGAAATTCGGGACAGTTCATTATAGCACAATCCCTCACCCTTGAAGAAGCAAAATTTAAATTAGGATTAACATGAGTTACAACATCTCTATTGGCCTGAGCCGTCACAGCTTGAGCTTGAGTAGTCAAAGCTTGGGCCAACATTTGAAAAGCCGACCTAACCTCCACATCCAACATAGCTGAATTATTAATAGGAGCTTGATTAGTTTAAGGAGCTTCTTCATTCACATTTTCACCCTCTATTCTTCCTGCATTAGCCCTTCGTGTATTCATATCCTGAAGACACAAGAAAATGATTAGGAGAGAGACTTTATAGAGTTAAACTCTTAATGAAATTTCCTAAACATGTTATAGTCTCTCATTCATAAATGTGTCTCACTTCACACTCATGAACAAGATTGTACTAGACGTGGCTTATGAGACATCATCCTAGAATCATTCTAAATCTTGTGCTCTGATACCAAGTTTGTCACGATCCAGGGGTACCCCTATATATAACAAGGCACATAGAACCCCGAAACAACCCCATGTAAGACACTTGGCATATCATAACATAAAGAATTAGAACAATAAGAGTAAAAATACATTTCAAATCTAAAATTTTCCTAAAAGAAAGTGGAAGTCTAGCCCTGTTTCAAGTTAGCCATCTATTACAATACTTGAATCAAATTGGGCCTAGCCCATGCTACATGTCTGTAAATGGAAATACAATAAAAGAAACTACAATGATAGCATCCATCCTCGAATCATACAGACTCACCAACAAGCTAGGAGAAATGATCAATTTCAAGCTCTAGCCACAATGGGGACCACCTTGAGAACCGAACCCTACACTTGGGGAGAATGTAGGAAAATATAAGTTAGTACAAAAATGCACTAAGTATGATAGCCATGCATAAAATCCTTGAAAACATGCTAAAAAGGAAATTTTAGTTGAATGCATGTAATTTACTAAGTTAAAGCACCATTTTGAAGACAATAGAGAAGCATAAGTCATAAACATATTCATTACATATATAATCATATCATATGAGAAACATACCATAACTACCCTCAAAGCATACTTGTGCAATGCATGAATAAGATCCCATAATTTCACCCATACTGAGTAAAGCTTCTTGAGTAGCCATAGCTCATAATTCATATTCTTTTCATAGTGGGAATAAGCCTTAACCGACATAGACCATGTGAGCTTAGCATGGAATCTGGTGTTCTCCACACCGATAAGGGTTGTCCTACTTGCCTAAGGTAGAACCATACTCTTAGCTTTAGGTGGATCCATTTAGCTAAGTAACCTACGGGGGCACGTAGTTTATTGAATAATGGAGATTTCTATTAGAAGCCCGCCCTTTGTAGCGGAGGAGCTTCCATCTCAAGATATTCTTTCTAGAAACCTACCCTTTCTAGCGGAGGGGCTTCCATCTCATATCAATAACCACTTGGTGCTAAGCATAATTCCCACGGAGTACATATTAAATCTTGACTGAAGTTCATATTCATGGAAGAATGTCTTGACACTCAATCCAACATAATTCATAAGATAGCTCATAGATTCAATAGGTGAGAATGGCCTTTCAACCTAGAATCTCCATTATGTGAGAAAACCTTTGACATTATGTTCATTATGTGTTCATGAGAATAGCCTTTCAATCAACACAACAACATTATCATAATCATAATCACTTTACTTTCAAGGTGTTCATAAAGCATATACATAAATCTCATAATCATGCATAATTATCATACTTTACACTTCAAGGATCAAGGATCATATTTAATAAACAAATCTAGAATTAATATATTAGACATGGATAATAATATAATTCAAATAGCTCAATCATTACAAGCATAATCCCATAATATCCTTCTTTTATCAATTCACCCACATCACAAGGTCATAAATTGGGAATATGGGGATATCATGGAGTCTTGGGGGATTTCAACATTTAACCATAATAAAACATCAATTCAATCATAATATAAAGTAATTAAATCAATAGAATCATTTTGGAAAAGGAATCCATGAGTTGGAGTCAAACCCCATCTTTTGGAGAATTTCTACCTTTGAAATTCTGTTTTGAAGGGACTCCATGGATGAATTATATCCATGGATAAAGATCTACCATACCTTAGCTATGAATCTCCAAATAATTTGGCTAGAAAACCTTGCCCCTTCAAACCCTAGCTCCCACTTCCTTCTTCTTCTTTGAAGTTCTAGAGAGAGAATCTTTGGAAAGGATGAGTTCTTTTAGGATTTTTAGAATAATGGCTTGGATGACTTAATTTGGTGACTTAAAAACCATAATTAGTTAGTCTAATTTATTTTAAAATGATGTCACTTAATATTAATTAAAACCAGGAATCCCAAAAATGCCTCTAAATGTAACTTCCAAATAGTAGTTTCAAGCCTCACCCACAACCCCATGACCACGGTCCATTGATGAACCCACGTGGCATGCTGGTGAATCGTGGGTGGAGGTTCATAGGGCCTCTTTCTGAGGCCTTGACCCATGACCCCTTAGCTACGGGAAGTGGGCTGACCCACGAGGCGTGAGTCCCTTCCATGGGTCATTGCCAGGCACTCTTCTAAGGATTCTCCTCAAGGACCCATTTTTTGTCCTTAGGGTCGTACCTTGACATTCTAACATGAAGCCTTATATTTTTAGGTACGAGGAGGTACGTTTACGACTCTAACCCTCATTTTAATCTCTAGTTTAGCCTACTAGTTTTTGGAGTGTTACGGTTGGCCTACTAAACTAAGGGGTGTTATAGGGTCCAACAGTCAGGGTCATCAATTTCGTGGCTAGTGGTTGAGTTTGAGATTTCTGAGCTTTAGTGAGTCCTCATGCTTCGAGGACGGAGTTTTATTATTTCACTTTCTTTCATCTATTTCTCTTTTGGACATGATATATGGTCTAGGCTCAATTTCATTCTATTGTATTAGATTATGATGAGACAAGTGTATTAGACTTCTATTTTATAGTAATAGAACTCTGCGCAAAGTTTCCTCCCGTGATATGAGTTACTACCCCTTGATCACTTACACTGCCCAAACATCTGACTACATTTTCCAACTGAAATGGAATATTACAACCGAAATTAAATTGTACATCCTGAATAGTCCTAAGAAGACATGATCCCAGGACAATACTTGACATATACCCCCTCTTCCAGGTCCATCACAAGGAAAACGAAAACCAAGATTCTAGAGTCTTCGATAAGAAAGAGGCGTCTGAGTAAACAGAAGTGAGATCTTCCTATTGATACTAGCGCTAGTGGGACTGGCTCCAGGGGAAAGGGAATTACACTAGATCTTGGCAATGGCACTCCAACAAGCTCGGCAGGGAGAGAAAGAAGAGAAGGAGAAGAGGAAGTACGATGAAAAGGGTATGAAATAGGTTGCTTAAAGCGATTGCGATTGCTAGCCTGACCAAAGAATAAGATAAAAAGAAGAGTTCTCGCCTACGGCTACATGCCCATTAAGAGCTATACCTAGAGTCGCCTTGTTCCCATATCTTGACCTCCACCCTTTTCTACCTGCACGGATGCCTTCCCTTCCTTGCAAAGCGAACCTAATCAAGCAATGGAAGGAGAAAGGAAAAAGACCTTCCTTGCGCACAGACAGACCATCTTTAGCGAAGTCTAGAGATGGAAAGAGATGGATTTTGCCCAGCTGTTGTCAGATCAATTCCCATTCATTCTTTAATGGAATAGGAAACGGGCAGAGCTGCGGCTATCAGGAATGGGCGATAGCATATGAGTAAAAGCGCCGACTATCTATGAATGACCAGGATCAGAATGCCAATCGACGAGATGAGCCTACGAAATATTTCAAGTTCAGACTATGCTGACTGGCATCCTCACTTACGCAACGAAATTGAGTTGATGGAGTAGCCAGTGCCCTTGAGTTATTCTCTTCGGTATCGCCTTCTCTCATCGTTAAAGGCGTCGCAAGGTACTTGACTAGAAGGAGTGGATTTTAGGCACGCAGGGAAGACTCTGACTATACAAGTCTTATTTAACCTTCACGGACCACTTCACTACCAGGCAAGCTCCGGCTCGAAAACAAGAAGCAAGGGCGCAGCTGTTGCACGAACGCCGTTGTGCCTCAGCGCAACCCCTTTCTTGCTCGTTACCGCTGTTTTTTTATTGCAGCTAGCGCGCTTGACTAATAAGATAGAAAGGGCCTTTCTCGCTTGTTTGAAGCCATATAAGGCTTTCTTCAATCGGCAAACAAGGGGAAAGTCTGCCACACCAACCCTTTAAGAGATAGGGACTCCAGCGCAGCGGTAAGAAAAAGTAACTCAGTGAATCGGTGGATCACACACTTGGAGATAGGGACATGGGCATGCCTGACTCTTTAGAAAGTATACAAGTGTTGAAAGAGTGAAGTCTGGAGACAACGGTAAACGTGAGGAATGGCACCTCCTCCCTACTAAAGAAGTTTGCAAGCAAGGGACATGCCGAACACCTACCTTTCCAACTAAGTCCAAGGCGATGACCTTTTAATTGAAAACGCCTCTCTAAGAGAATTTTTTTTTCTTCTCGACAGGGAAGCCCCATATTTTATAAAATGTTTTGGACTTGGACTATTTATTCACTCTTATTTTACAATTTATTATGTTATGAGAGCTAAGTAGCTTGTATGGAGTCCTTCAAGTTTCTCTACGCCATGTTACATCTATGGGGTACCCCTGGGTCATGACAAAGGATGTCGCCGATCAACTTATTCTAGGTGGAATCATGAGACAACAATAGGTTGTGGCGTCGACTTTTCTTGATGAGATGAACAAGATTAATCGGGCATTGCATATAAGGGAGGATCATGTATTTCCTATCAATGTTGGGTTGACCAAAGAACAACTGAAAAAGAACTAGGAGTGTCCTGAAAACATGGCCATAAAGATGCACAATTTGACGTCATGTATAATGAAGAGGTACAATTCTTGTCAAACCAAGCAGGGGGTTCTAATCAGAGCTATCCAAGGTCGTGTGGGAATCAAGGTTGGGAAAAAGATCGTGATGGTAGTTTGCGAGATAGGGAATGAGTTTGGCATGATAGAGGTGCAAATTAGAGATAACGGGATGGTGATAGTGAACGTTATGTGTCTCATCATGACCTTCCAAAACCTAAGGAACCAAATGCCAACCCCGAAAGCTTTTGGAATGAGGATATGCTCTCTTGCATCCTAAATAAGGTATATAGATCGGATAATGTTCTCAATGAGATTAAGATTTATTTCTACTCTTTGAATCAATCAATAACCTGTCATTCGGTTTCTATAAAACATCTTGAGGCCCAAATGGGTCTTTAACACCTCAGATTCAATGGGACAAAAAAATTCAATTTCCTCAAATCTGGTGTCAAAACTGACGACACCATCCATGACCCGTAGGTGGCACAGCGGCCCGTCAATGGTGGCGTGGTCCATGATTTGGTTTTTAAAAAAAAGATGTCTAGTTTCATAACCAATGAACATTAAACCAGGATGGTCGGTTGGTGGGACCACGGAACGTAGGTCGCAACTGTCGACTGGGTCGGCAGTTATTTTGTTAAGGGCTTTTGGGTCTTTTTCTAATTATTCTATCCTAATACTATGTCGTTTTACCCTTCACCAAAACCCTAATATAAGTGTTTTTAACCCCAAAATTCCCCATTTTAAATCATTCTCTGAAGATCACAAAAGAAGAACAAGTCTTCGTCTAAAATATTTCTCTCTCTAGAAGTTGAAGAAGAAAGCTAGGGTTTGTAAGTGAAGTCTTAAATTCCCCCATTGATGTTAGGCAATTGGCATTGAGGTATGATAGTTTTCATCTATGGATCTCTTTCCTCCATAGAGTTCCTAATTTCTCTAATTTTAAAGTTAGAAATCCCCACTTGAGTTATGGTTTTTATTCTATGTTATGGGTTCTCTTCATTATTGATTTATATGATTGAAATATGATCTTTTATACATGAATTGAGTTAATCTCATGTTTTTATGATGATCCCCCATGAACGTATGCAATACCCATATTTTCTAATTTATGATGATGCGATGTGGGTTTTGAATTACGAAAGAAGAGATTATGAAATTAAGCATGTTCTCATGAAATTGATGTCAATATTTTAAGGATGCTTTCAGAGTGAACTATCAATGATGTAATTGTTGGTGTGTTGTTGAAGGATTTCTCATATACACATGAAAGCATGATTGTGAAAGGTTTTCTCACATTATAAGGGTTCTTAGGGTTGAAAGGTCTTCTCACATAAAATGAACCAATAATTAAGGATCTATTCTCATGTCTAGGAAAGAGGTGATAAATCATGCTCTCTATTGAAAGACAAGAGGCAATTACCCATGTCACATGATGTAAGGACAAGAGATGATTACCCATGTTCCTTTAAGAGCTAAGATGAATAGGATTAAGAACTATTTTGTGGAAGTTAAGCTTAGTACCGAGTGGACAAGTTGTTATTACCCGTGTCCCACAAACTATGTGCCAACATAAGCGGTCTAGATAGACAATACCTAGTGGAGACACATAAGCTAGAAGTCCATGGTCCTTAAATTGGCAAGTACGACAATCCCTTTTTAGTGTGGGGTAGACACCGGATTCCATGTTGATAGCTCACATGGTTTACATGTCGGTTTAGTCTACTTTCCACAAACAGGATATGATAAACAAAGGTTACTTCAGGAAGTATCTTACATATGTTTTAAGATGATATCTATTTGTATTTATCATGTTTTATGACTTATGTTTTCTAACTCTCAAGATTTATGTTTTAGCTTGATCATTGCATACTCATGGAAATGTCCCTGTTTAGCATGACTTAATTTTTTTTTGGAAATCTTCAAAATGACAGTTTAAAATTATTCTTGAATGCCTGCTTGTTTTGTTGATCATTAGTTAAATAGAAGTACGTGTCAGAAGGTCAGGTTGCTACATGCAATTAAGAAGCCGATTCTATCTATCATGGGGATTGATAATTCTGAAAAGAGTTTAATGTTTGTTCTTTAATTTTAAGTCCATGTTTTGCTTGAAAAAACCTGAAAACCATCACAAAAAAAACAAAAAAAATAAACAAAATGTTTTCCCTAGTTTTCACTGGAAAATTGTGAGTTATTAACAAATGTGAATTAAAAAATTAAAATAAATAAACTCAGACTAGGAAGTGTTTATCCTAAGAGAAAAATAAAAAAATAAAGTCTCAGACTAGGAAGTGTTTATCCTAGGAAATAAATAAAAAATAACAATCTCAGACTAGGAAGTGTTTATCCTAGGAGAAAAATAAAAGTCTCAAACTAGAAAGTGTTTATCCTAGGAAAAAATAACTAAATCCCATTATGTAGGCGGGTCCTGCTAATCCCATTATGTAGGAGGGTCCTGTTAATCTCATTGTCCATGAAGGTCCTGCAACTAAATTTGATTATGTAGGAGGGTCCTTCTAACCCCATTATGAAAAGGGTCCTGCTAATCTAAATCTGATTATGTAGGAGCTTCCTGCTAGTCCTATTGTCCAAGAGGGTCCTACTTATAACACCCCGTATCCGAAAATAGACCAGATTGCTGATTTTTGGTATTTCAGGTGGCACTCACGGGCACCATCCGTGGTTTGTGTCAGCAAACTCCCCCAGAACTCAGCCAGAAATTCGGCCAAGTGTTGACCCACGGCTGGACCTACGGCCCGTAGGTCAGGTCACGAACCGTGGTTCGTGTCCGTGGATCAATGCCCCTAAAGCCCAGCTTCAGTCCCTATTGACGGTTGACCAGCATGGACCGTCATTCGATGCACGGTCCGTAGGTCTGACCGTAGATGAGGGTAGCAGCCAGTTAAAAGAAAATTATTGGTAGGTCAACTTCAGATGGTGATAAGTCTTAGCACAAAACGAATTGTGTATCCCATGAACTATGGTAAGATAGATAATTAAATCTTCTTTCCAACGCCACTAAGTTTGCTAATTTTCGACCTCCGAGTAAAAAGTTATGCCTGTCAGTCCCATCCGTTGAATGACGGCCCGTCAGTCCCATCCGTCAGTCACTCCAACAGTAGTTAAGTCAGGGGTCTTTTGGTCTTTTCCTATTTCTTTTAACCCCTACGATACGTCGTTTAAACCTTAAATCATGAGGTTTTAATCAGCTTAAACCTAGAAACATAACTAGAACTTATCCAAGTCAATTCATTAATCAAAATCGTAGAAAATTAGAATCAAGAGAGGACAAAAAGGTCAAGAACCCTAGTTAAAGAACGCAACAAGGTTCCATCAGTTCCAGCCCCGAAATTGAAAGATTTCTCCGTGGAATTTGTCACCAGGTATGTGGGATTTCACTAGTGGGTTCCTTTCACCCATTAGGTCCCAAGAATTCAGTCAGATTCTTGATCCCCTTATTATGAGCAGACCTAGGGTTTCTAGAATTACAATAGATCATCATGAATTAGTTATTTAAATGCTCCAAATTAGATTATCATGTTATTGCTCAGTTTCTTACATAAATTTCAGAACCCTAGCTATGTATTTCCTTAGTTCTTGAATTACACATGCTAGGTCAGATATTTCAGTTATTCAGATATACATGCTCCAGTTTTATGCCACATTATCAGTATATTTCAGCATAAACCCTATTTTGAGTTATAAATCTTGAGAAGCTTTTCTTTAAGACAACACTTGAGTTTTAAACTTAGTTTTTGAGAAAGTTAAGATGAGTTTTGAGAAAGAGCTTCTAAAACATGATTAGTATGACAATTGAGTAGGTCATCAATGTATGAATAGTATGGTATCTAGATATACCATCAATGTTTATGCAGTATGACTTCCCAAGTCATCAATGATCATACTATAATATGATGTTGAA
>JAJOOI010016564.1:0-59843 GCA_029582585.1 Solanum bukasovii
ATGCATAATAAGATGTAAGGGTGCATATAAGAGTTAACCTTTCAATAGACACCATAACACATCATATTCATAGCTATACATGTAGAGTGTGTGTGCGCATATTGGTCCTCATAGTGACATAATAGCAACAACATTGATATTGAGTGCACTTACCCTAAAGGGATCACAACACATTCACAATGTCCCTAAATCATGAGCAATTCACATATAAAGCCTTTAGGGATTCTAGAGAACACACCCACACTTCATCATAGAAGACAAGGACACATTCAACATTGAATAGGTACTCCTAACATGTATATGATCAGACATTCATATAGGGGTCATATAGGTAGGGGTCCTTCCACAATATTACTTGACATAACCAATCATGTAGACCACACCTTATCCCTAACATTATCATTCACATTGACTCCTCATCATCAACACACTTTAAGTGGACCAAACCACACAACATCAATTCTCATACTATAGACTAGAAGTTAGGTGAACTTACCAATTCTCCAAGCCATGATCACCATGGATCAATCCTCAATAATTCATAATCAATTGACATAGATAGCAATAGGAATCAACAATGTAATTCAATAGCATAAAAATAATCTAAGTACAATTCTATAAACATAGAGATCAACCCATAACTTTGCCCATAAGGCCATAATTCTCAACTCATCATTATACCAACAATTCAACATGAATAAGTATAGATAATCATAGGAAACATCAATACAATCTAATCTAAGCATAATTTCACCAATATATATCATATTCACAAAGACCCACATCTTAGGCCAATTATTGAGAATTTGGGGATAATGGTTTCTTCAAGAATTCCTTTGAAAATTATATTAAAAACCTTAATTCCACATTAATTCATCAATAGAATGATTTAGAAAATCATTTGACAAGGGACCCATGTTTAGATTGAAAACTGGGAATTTTGGTCTTTGAATAACTTTTGAACATCTTTGATAGAACTCCTTGAATGAGAGGATATTCAAGAATCAAGAGTTACCATACCTTAATTATTGAAGACCCAAATCAGTTGAAAACCCATCTTCTAGCTTGAGCTTCATCAAGGTCTTCAAATGGGGTTTTTGAGAGAATCTATTTTGAGAGGGAAGGGTCAATTTGAAGAATGGGATCTAATTCTAGGTTTTGTGGTTTTACCCAACTTAAAATACCCTAAAATAGGTAGAATAACCGTTTATAATAATCCACAAAGTACCCAAACCACCCCTCACTTATTTGGACCTTTTAAACAATTCAAACTTGAGTTTTATTTTCGCAGATTTCGTCGTGAACCAAGTCCGCGATGCGGACGTGTTCCATGGAGTTTCTAGAGATTAAATTCCGAGACAGTAGAGTCCATGGTGTCTCCGCGACGCGGAGCCACTCTCTCCATGAACAACTTCAAGCTGCCTTGGCAACTTGTTTGGCCAAGGGTTGGGGTCCTCATCGGGGACCCTTAGGGTGGTCCCAGGGAGAACGTTTATAAAGACACTAGAGTCACCTCCACTGATTTTACACTCCAAACAACACATAAAAACATGGACAACATACTAGAACACACCAACACGTAAAAGACTAATTTTCGAACGTCTTGGTCGTCCCTTGAAGTTTCACTTCCAAACTCTTTAAAACTGACTAAAAAGGCTATTCTTCATTATTTTAACAAGTTATTAATGCATAAAATCCATTTGAGGCTCTACTTTACCCTACTTCATTTTGAGGGTTGTTACAATATCCCCCACTTAGCAACATTCGTCCTCGAATGACACTTAAAAGACTTCCGAGGACTCAATGACCCAACTAGAAGATTACAATACACATCAAGGAGGAACATCAACTGGACATAAAAGGCTTCCTTCTCCAAATCATCATTCTCATTTAAAATACCAAAGAAAAACAACATGCAACTATCTCATTAAAACACATTAAGGAACTTTACCATAAGAAATCATTTTAGCATGCACTTCAATTCAACTCATGCAACACAAGAAAGTAGAAACTTTATCCACCGACTCATGATGCATCAACCACATAGGCCTTTATCATGTTCATAGGAGGAACTACCTTATCCTAATCATGACATGATATTTATCCCTTTCTATATCATCATAGGGTCCAATATGCAATGGCTTTCAAATGCACAGATAGACATGATCAATATTTCCACTCATGAGGCAATTAAGCAATTCATACTAGTTCCACCCTCACATGAGGATTATAGATCATCTACTACTCTTATCATTTAATCATTATACTATCAAGAACATAGATGTCATTACCATGTTTAGTTGTGTTCAAGGAGGGACTACCTTCACCTAGTCACAACATACAAACATGGCATCATAAACTCATAAGCAAGCATTACACAAAGGTCAATTCATTTAAGGAGTAATTCTGAACTTCTAACCTAAGCATGCTTATACTCTCTTCCTCATTAAGTCAAGAGTGCATTCACCATATAAAAGTGCATATTAACATGAGAAACGTGAATTTTACTACTAAAATTCCATTTTTATTACTAAAATTCTATTTTTATGTAATAAGAATCCTTCAAAAACATGCATAACATAGTGTCTTTTGGGACATGCATAACATACAAAGATCATGCAACTCAGAATCATATGCCAAACTCCAAAACATGAACAAGCTACTAGGAACTCTTTGGTCTCAAGCTTGAATAAGAATGTAAGGAAAACATAAGGATATCAACAACCTTACTACTCACTCATCATCCCCCACTTAGGGTAAACCCATCTAAGAGCACATTAAAGTAACCAAGAGAACTATCACTTACCAATTAAGCACAATGTGCCCCTCTGGGGATCAAGTTATGCAAACTCTTTTAATCATTACCTCCTTCATCTCTAAGGTAGGAACCATTCTCCACTAAATCTTCAATATATTCCCTTAAGTGAGGATTTCAAGAATCCAAAAAAAATGAGTATCTATACCACTCCACTTCATATCTATCACCCAAAGTGGTTCTCAACAAGGAGAACTCAAGCAACTTCAATGCAGAAATAGTAAGGGCACTTAAAACCTTACCATCTAGGCACATTATCCCCCACTTGGGGTGAGCTTAATCAACTCTTTATCACATCATGCCCTTATCATCACCCTTGGTGTAACTTTCCGCTCAACCATGCCTAGGTAATATCTAAACACCCTTTTTGAATGACCATACTTAAGATCAACCCTAAAAGACAATTATCCTCTTTAGAGTTGGTCAACATCTATTCTCTTTTCCTTCCCATGAACTAAGGGGTACATGCAACTCTCCAAGTTAACCTTTAGAGCAAAACACTATCTCAAATCATGGAACAATGCCCCTTTTTCCGCTTCTACGGCAAGCCTACACAAGAACTCTGATTCACACAAGGAAAACCATGAATCATCACTCATTAAAAAAAAAGCAATTTTCAACTCACACTAGTTACCACATTCCTTCAAAACTCCTCAAATCTACACCATGACTTTCTACTATCATTACCCATCACCATAAAGCAACTCATCATCCTAAAAATGATTTCATTCTTACCATAATGACTCTTATCATTTGAGAGCTATACCACCATACAACATTTTCAATGTAATGCTCCCAACCTCATAGGTCAAACATAGCCATGATTGGCATCACTATACGATTTCCAAATCTACCTTCATATATACTCATATAGTCACGACATCATAATAAGCATTAAGACTCACCTTTAGTTCCCTCGATCCTTGCAACATCACCTGTTCCAAGTAATCACATCTAGATAACCACCGAACAAGGGAAAATAAGAGAGAGAGATCATATGGAGTTAAGCTCTACGGCACGACACAAGAGTAATGAAGAAAGTGAAACTTCTATCGTCCTATAGCCTCTCGCTCATAGATGTGACGCGACTCACACCGATGAACAAGACTCTACTATACGTGGCTCATGAGACGTTGAATCCTCAGATCATTTCTTGACTTTATGCTCTGATACCAAGTTTGTAATGACCCGAGAGCACCCCCTAGCCGTTACCCGCGTATTCGATCGCTCGGAGGTCTTATACAACCCCTTAGCATTCGTCATTACATTTATCATAGAAACATAAAGCAAAATTTAAAACTTTTTCATAATATAACACAAGACTTAAAAATTCACCTCATTTAAACCTTTAATACGAAATCGAAGTACTGCGTCTCAAGGTAGCCATCTTAAAACACGACTATAACACAAGAGGGACAAAAGCCTTACAATACAAAAGAAACTACTATCTAGTACACTGAACATAAGGAAACTCTTTAACATAAAGGTCCGTGAATCTTTAAGGACACCCCCGAACTTGGGAATAGTAAGCCAAGATCCTCACTTCTAGGAAAGGCCCTGTATCCACCACCACCTACACTTGGTGTAAAAAGATGAAGAAGAATGGTGTTAGTATAAGAATGCACTAAGTACGATAACCAGGCAAAAACATGCTTTTAAAAGGGACATTTGGTTGGAAGCCATGCATCATGCCTTTTTAGAGAAACTTCAAGAACACTTAGCACAATAGGAATAATATAAACCACATACATAATCATACACATGGAAACCATTCATAATAGCACATAGAGCCACTTATAACATTTTAGGCACATTCAATGCATATAATACATTACCTCCCTCTTTATCTTCACTCTTTTCCTCATGCAACCCTTAGGAAATACTTGATAAGTGTAATTCACATGCATAATCATACTTCATGTCTTGACATAAGTAAAGTCAACTTTAACATGCTTTCATATTAACATACATAGACCATAGTCTTCATTACATAAAGAGCCAAATCATAACCTCCCTTAGAGTCCACTTGTGCAATGCATAAGTAGGGTCCATAGTCCTACACACACTAAGTAACTCTTCAAGAAATCATGACTAGAGTTCATATTCTTATCTTAGTTCATTTCTTAACTTTCAGGAAACATTGCCAAAACCGAAATAGACCATGTGAGCTACATGGAATCCGGTGTTCTACTCCCACACCGAAAAGAGAGGGTACTACTTGCCAAGGTAGGACCTACATATATAATAGCTATCTAGTGGATCAACTAAGCTAAGAGATACGGGGGCATGTAGTTATGGAACAAGGATATTGCCACTAGAAACCATGACTTACTAGGCTTGGAGGTTACTATCTCATGAGACAACATCTATGTTGGGAACCCGGACTTGCTAAACGTGAAGGTTCTCTTGTGGGAAGCCGGACTTGCTAAACGTGAAAGCCCCACTCTCAATTTTCATGTTCACTCGGTGCTAAGCTCCAACTCCATTTTTAACATTTTTAAGCCTTTATTTCACATTAGTTCATAAAATAGGCTTTAGGGACTTAATCTCTCATATCATATAGCTCAAAGGTTTCTAAGTTGAGAATGACCTTTTATCATAGAACCTACATTATGTGACAACGACCTTTCACATAGTCATACAATATTCATAACATAATCTAGTTTAGAGTACAATTGAGGAAACCTTTCAAGAGACTCACTTTCACTAGATTATCATAAACCTTATTCATTCTTTCATGTTTGTGTACATATGTGAGAAAACCTTTCACATAAACACCTTTATACAACACATATTCATACATTGCTAATCATACACTTTGCATGCATAATAAGATGTAAGGGCGCATATTAGAGTTAACCTTTGAATAGACACCATAACACATCTTATTCATGGCTATAAATTTAGAGTGTGTGTGTGCATATTGGTCCTCATAGTGACATAATAGCAACAACATTGATATTCAGAGCACTTCCCCTGAAGGAATCACAACACATTCACAATGTCCCCAAATCATGAGCAAATCACATATAAAGTCTTTACGGATTCTAGACCACACACCCACACTTCATCATAGTTTACAAGGACACATTCAACATTGAATAGGTACTCCTAACATGTATATGATCACACATTCATATAGGGGCTTGAGAATTGATAGGGCTCCATTTGAGGCCCTTTATAGTAAGAGGTGTAGATCTCCCTAAGATTTGTTTGAGGTTGGTGAAATTGACCTAATATGTCCGGAATTGGTACAAGAGGTCATGGAGAAAGTTCGGCTTATAAAAGATATAGAGTTTGATGTTAACGATTGGATTTACTTGAAAATCTCACCCATGAAGGGTATAATGAGGTTTTGTAAGAAAGGGAAGCTTAGTCCCCGGTATGTAGGCCAATATCGGATTTTGAAGCGTGTTGGTAAGGTTGCTTATGAGTTACACTTGCCAAATGAGTTGGCAACAATTCATCATGTTTTCCATGTCTCTATGCTTAAGAAATGTGTTGGAGATCCGACATCCATAGTTTTAGTAGATGGTTTGGGAGTTGATGAGAGTCTTTCTTATGAGGAAGATCCGGTAGAGATTTTAGACCAGCAATTCATGAATTTGAGAAATAAAGAATTAGCTTCTGTGAAAGTATTGTGGAGGAATCAATTAGTTGAGGGTGCTACTTGGGAGGCCGAGGCTGATATATTTCCCGATATCCTCATATTTTTCCCTCTACTCCTATTCTAGCTTGAGGTAATGAGTTTTCTCCTGGTTTATCCTTATTTTGTGACTTATGTGTTTTATTTATTTCCTTGATTTCCTAATATTATGCATGTTCATGAAAACTTGTGTTTTGAAAGAAAATGATTTTATATGATTGATTTTCCTCATGTTGTTGTGCATTGAGTATGAGTTAACTATAGACTTCATGAGATTAATTGATGAACATGCTTTAGCTATGATTTTTGAGATCGAATTGCATATGAGCTCCATGAGATTGTGTTGAGCATGCTTTTAGCTTGGAGAAGGTAGTTCCTCCTTGAAACTGAGTAATTTCAAAAATTCATGCATATTGGGTTGTTAGATCTAGTTCCTACTTCCTTATGATGCATTTGAGTATGACTAGCTTGGATTTGATGTTTCCTCCTTGTTTATGTGCATTGCATGCATAATGGGCTGATAAAGTTAGTTTAACCCATCATATGATGTTTTTAGAATGTCCTAGCTTGGAGTTAATAGTTCTTCCTTGGTTGTATGCATTGCATTGTATGTTTGGTTGTTAGTTCCTCTCCTACTCTTTTAGAACCATTTGAAATCTCATTCGAGGATGAATGGTACCAAGGGTGAGATATTGTAACACCCTGAATTCGGAAGAGGGCATCATAGTAAATTTCAATACTTCCAGGTGCCATAAACAGTTGCCAACCACGACCTGTGGGTTGAACCACGGTCAGTAGGTGGGTTCGTGGATTGGCCACTCAAAAATTCTCATGGTGGGAACCACGACTGGACCTACGGACCATCATAGGTCCATTGTCCGTGGTCGAGGGGTCCGTAGATTGACCAAATTTCTCTTACCACCATCCACGGTCCACCAGGACGGGCCGTAGGTTAGACCACAGCCTGTCGAATGTGTTAGTCGGTTGGTAGGTCGGTGACATCCTATAGTTAGTTCAAGGGTAGTTGGGTTTTTTTCTAATTAATTAGTTCCTATACTACGTCATTTTACCCTTAACTTAGACACTTATATAAAACTTTTCAACCCTCAAATTACCCATTCACTTCATACTTCCAAATTCACAAAAGAACAACTCTCCAAAATATTTCTCTCTCTAGAAACTTGAAAAAGAAGAAGGACTCAACCTAGGGATTCAATTTAAGGTCTCATTTGCTCCATTGAAGGGTAGCTTTTGGATTCAAGGTATGGTAGTTTTAATCCATGGGTTCCTTTCATCCATGGAGTTCCCAAATTCCTCTATTTCTAGAGGGAGAATTCCACAATTGAGTTAGGCTTTTCTTCAATTATAATGGGTTCTTTTCATTATTGATTTAAATGATTGAATTATGATATCTTATGCATGAATTGATGAAATACTATGATATTATGATGATTTCCCCATGAACCCATGTAATCCCCATGTTTTCATGTTATGAACATTATGATATGGGATTTTTATCTTCACGGAAGAGTTTTATGAAATTGAGCGTGTATTGCAAGCTTCGCATGTATTTATGATGAAATTTATATCTAACCCGTGTTTTCTAAGTATTGATGATTTAAAGTGTGTTTGGAACCTCAAGAGGTAAAGTTCGGACTTGTGCATTTTCTTATGAAATCTATGCAAAAGTTGTAAGGGTGCTTTGAGAGTAAAGTACCAATGATGATGTTGTGTTGTGAAAGGATATTCTCATAAACACATCATAGCATGATGTGAAAGATGTTCACATATAGAAATGATTATTAGGTTGGAAGGCTTTTTCATTTAAATGAATAAAAGAGTAAGAGATAGCCTAATTAACTAGCTTGGAATGGTTGTCCAAGGGCACCTTTCCATGATTAATGAAGTCAAGTAAGAAATGACTATTTCTTGGGATTTATGATTAGCACCGAGTGGATATTGATGATGAGATAGAAGCTCTTCCGTAGTAGAGGCAGAGTTTCTAGAGACAATCTCATGAGATCAAAGCTCCCCCGTTAGTAGAGGCCGGGATTCTAGTAGCAATCTCCTAACCCCTTAACTATGTGACCCCATAGGTTGATTATACAGTGGATCCACTTAATCTAGAATTTCATGGTTCTACCTTGGCAAGTAGGACAACCCTTTTCGGTGTGGGAGACACTGGGGATCATGTTATAGCTCAAATGGTCTCTATGTCGGTTAAGGCTAATTCCCTACAAGTAATAATGAACCAAGTTTAGTTCAAGAAGTGTCTCATATGAGTTCAGAGGGTTTAAAGATGAAGTGTAACACCCAAAAAACTAGTAGGTTAAACTAGAGCCTTACGTGAGAGTTTTAGAGTTTGATGTGCGGGTTAGAATCATAAAATGGCTTCCCGAACTTAGGATGAGGGGTTTAGAGGTTAAAAGTCAATGTACGAATCTCCAAGGACAAACCAAGGGCGCTTGAGGAGGACCCTAAAGCCTAACACCAAACTGCCCCAAAACTTCCCCGAGAAGTGAACCATGGATGGGACGTACGACGCGTAGGTCCATCCATGCCTCATGGGAGAAAGCTCGTGGGTCAAGAACCAAAGTTTGGAGCTGAAGACCACAACCTATAGACCTATAGGATACCTCGTACACCCACTCCCGACCGTGGGTCCTAGGTGGTGGGTCATGCCTAGACATTGTTCAAGTGTCGGCCAAGGTAAGGCGTCTTTAGGTAATTTCCTTTTTAGTCAGTTTAATCTTGAGTAATAGTGCTTTAATAGACCTATATATGACTTTTTATGTGATTAAATAACCCTTACACCTCATAGATCCCAAGACCCAAAATCCATAACTAACTTTTCCCCAAATAAAGTCTTTCTAAAATTCCAAGGAAGAAGACGAAGAAAGGTGAAGCTAAGGATGAAGAATCAATATTTTTTCCCCAAATTCATGGTGAATCTTCAATAAGATATGGTAGCTTTTCATCTATGGGTAGCTGTCACCCATAGAGCCTTTCCAAAACCGCTAATTTCTAAACTAAAAAATCCAAAAGTTAGGGTTTGACTTCAATCTCATGGATTCCTTTCAAATTCATTTTAATTGATTGAATTATATATTTTAATGGATATATTGATAATTTTATTTGATTTCAAGTTGAATTCCTCAAGAATCCATGAATTGCCCTAATTTCCCAAATTGAATCTCAAAGTGTGGGTATTGATTGATGCAAGTAGAATGTTATAGAATAACGAATGTAATATATTGATTACTTGAATTATGTATCAATTGAGGACTTCCTATGGTTTTGATGTTGAATTTCCCTCAAGAACCCATGAAACCCCAATATCTCCAATTTAAGACTTTGTGATGTGGTGAATTGTAGTGATGAATATTATGATATTTTGTTATAATAGTTGAGTTATTTGAGTGATGTTAGCTTCCATGTTTAATATATTAACCCTAGATGTGATTTGCATGAATGTGATTCTTGATCCAAGAGGGGTAAATCATTAGAATTATGCCTAACTGTGGGATTCATCTGTATACTTTATGAACATGATTATAATATAATTGTTTTGTTGTTAAAAGGTCATTCTCACCTACACACTTATGCATTATTATTCCATGATAATTGGATATTTTATTGTTTTAATTGAAAGTTCATTCTCATAAACACATAATGAGCATAATGTGAAAGTTCTTCTCACATAAATAGAGATTCTAGGTTGAAAGTCAGTTCTCACCTAATTGAATCTAACATGAAGACATGGACTGTGAAAGTTTATTCTCACACATGATATAATGAACTATCCTAATAAAATAATTTAGGATTCAATAAATACTTCATTCGAATTATGCTTAGCACTGAGTGGATATTGAATAAGATATTGAAGGTCCCCCGTTAGAAAGGGCGGGTTTCTAGAAAGTATCTCTTGAGATGGAAGCTCCCCCGTCAGAAATGGCGGATTTCTAGTAACAATCTCCTTATCCCAAAACTACGTGCACCCGTAGGTTATTAGCTATTGGATCCACCTAAGAGCTAATACATTTTAGTTCTACCTTAGGCAAGTAGGACACCTCTTTTCGGTGTGGGACATGACACCGGATTCTATGCAAGGTCATATGGTCTATGTCGGTTAAAGCTAATTCCCACAAGGTGATGTCTAGGATAAACTATGGCTATTCAAGAAGTACTACTTAGTGTGGTGGGGTTATGGGACTTCATCCGTGCATTGCACATGTAGGATTTGAGATTAGTTATGGTGTGTTCCCATTTTGTCGTGATGACTCATGTAACGAATGTGATTTTGACTAAATAGCAATTGCATTTGATGAAAAGGCTAGTGGTAACGTTGTATGCTAACTTTGATTGTTGCTATGAGTTTCTTTCATTGATATGGTGGATTAAAAGTGAATGTTTCCTTGTCTATTAGAAATAGGCTAACGATGAGATCAAAAGATGGTAAACATGAATGAAGACCTAAAGTGACTTGCTTAGCATGGGAGAGATT
The DNA here is from genome assembly GCA_029582585.1 of Solanum bukasovii. NCBI lineage: Eukaryota > Viridiplantae > Streptophyta > Magnoliopsida > Solanales > Solanaceae > Solanum > Solanum bukasovii. The sequence goes on from JAJOOI010016564.1 coordinate 10,966, forward strand.
ATGGGATCTTACCCATGCATTAGACAAGTTTGCCTTGAGTTGGCTCGTGAAGTGTTTCTCTTATGTCATGCTAAATCTAGATTGTATTTGCTATGTATATATCCCTAATAGTATTTCTTATGCTCACTAATGGTGATTGTTGTCTACCATGCTATAGTCTATGTCTTATCATGATGTCTCTTATGCTTATGACTTGTGTTTTCACATTATCTTCAAAATGATGGTTTAAACTAGTAAAGTGCATGCATTCAACTAAAATGTCCCTTTTTGCATGATTTTGAAGGTTTTTATACATGGCTATTATACTTTGTGCATATTTGTACTAACCCATATCTCTTCTACATTATTTACAAAGTATATGGTTTGGAGATATCGACTTCCATCCTCGTGGCTAGGATGATAGTAGATCAAGAAGAAGAAGTTTGGTAAGTCCTCATAGCATTCGAGGGCTTGACCACTATGTCCTTTATGTCTTTCTTTTATGATTTAGACTTTTGTAAGGGCTGTGTCCCAAAGATTTATTCAAGAGTCTTATAGATCGTTTGAGACATAGTGTCGTAGATTTCCACTTGTTTTTATAAAAGATTTTGATTATATGAAAAAAGTTTTAAATTTCTACACCATTTTCTATTATCTTATGTTATGACATACTTTGAGGATTGTATGAAGCTTTTCGGAGTCTTGTACTCCATGTCATATCTAGGGGGTACTCTTGGGTCGTGACAAACATGGTATCAGAGCAGAAGGTTTTGGGATGCTTCTAGGATTTCTCAAACCACTTATAGTAGAGTCTTGTTTATAGTGTCAAGCGCACAACATTTACGACTAGAAGGCTATTGGATGTTAGGAAATCTCACTTCTTCATTCTTTAAATCGTGCCATATAGTTTAACTCTATAAGGTCTCTCTCCTATTCGTTATCCCATGGTCTTTGGGATATGACCACTTGAAGGGCTTTTAATACATTGATCGAGGGAGAAAAGGTTGGTAGTGATGCCAATTATGGCCATGTGACTAGATGGAACTTGATATGATATATTTAGATGATATCCTTTTGTATAAATGTGTTGTATTATGGTTATGTGTGTTGGTTGGTAGAATGCGACTTAGTCATGATGAGCTTTGGGGTGTATTGGAGAATTTGATGAATAAGGTGTTTGAGTGATTCCTAGAAGTGTTGAGTGAGTAGACTCCACTAAAAAAAGGTAGAATTTCAATTCACCATGGTTTAGAATCATCTTGTGTGATGAAGGTGAAAGTTTAGTGATAACTTGACTCGACCTTAGAGTTAGAAGAAGTGGTGCTTATAAAAGTCCGTATAGGCTTACTCCCAATGGGGAGATAATCTTCTTAGATAGAAAGGTCGTTGAGTGTTCTTGATCTTCATGATTTGGATTGGCGTGAAATCTCACCTTGAGAGGTGTAGTCAGTTTGAAAAGTTTAGTCCCGGTTTGGTATGGTCATATGAGATCTTGAGTGATATTGGTAAGGTTGCTTATGAGCTAGAGTTCTTAAATTAGACCTCTCTAATTTAGAAGTACCGGTAGAGGTCTTAGACGGGCAGGTTAAGAAATAGAAGAACGAGGAATTTCCTTTCATGAAAGTGTGAATGAGTGGTCTTTGTGTGAAGATTGTAGGTGAGGGTGCTACTTGGGAGGCCAAGGGCCAATAAGATGCCCCAATATCCTTATCTTTCCTTTTATTCCTCCTTTAGCTTGAGATAATAAGTTTCCCTTGACTTGTTTCATGATTGTGGAGTCTTGGATGTGGTATGTGTTCCATAATTTCCTCTTATTATGCATGTTCTTAATGAAATCCATGTTTAGTAGGAAAATGAATATTTATGATTGAAGATCCTCATGTGGTTGTGCATTATGTATGAATTGCCTATTTGACTTCACGGGACGCATTGATGAACATGCTTTTGTATGTTTTTGAGAGTAATTGCATATTGGCTCCATGATATTGTGTTGAGCATGCTTTAAAGCTTAGAGAGGGTAATTCCTCCTATAATATGAGAAATGTTTAATTTGCATGCATAATGGGTTGTTAGATGTAGTTCCTACTTCTTTGTGTTGAATTGAGCATGTTGAGATGGAGTTGATGTGTCCTCCTTTGAATTGAGCATTATTTGATGTTTCATGCATGATGGGCTGCTAGTCTTCAGTCATTAATTTTGTAAGGTGTTTAGATCGTCATTCGAGGACGAATGATCCCAAGGGGGAGATATTGTAACACAACCGGAAAACCAGTAGGTGAAACTAGAGCTTTAGGTGAGAGTTTTAGAGTTTGATGTAAGAGTTAGAATCGTAAAATGGATTTATGTACTTATGATGAGGGGTCCAGGGATTAAACGTCAAGGTACGACTCCCCAAGTACCAACCTAGGGCCCTTGAGGAGGACCCTAAAGCCTAGGGTCACGACCCAGGGGTACCCCTTAGATGTAACAAGGCGTACAATACTCCGAGAAGTCTCATACAAGCCCCTTAGCATATCATAACATGAGATAATAGAAAATGGTGTGGAAATTAAAACACTTTAAAATAACATCAAGTCTTTCATTAAACGAAGCGGAAGTTTTTAACATTGTGTCAAACCATCTAATACTTAAAAAGACTTAGGGACGCAGCCCAAACTAAGTTCTAAACAAAAAGGGAAAGGCATAAAGGAAAGGTGATTAAATCCTCGATGCTATGAGGACTCACCAAATCTTCACTTTGTTTCTCTACTAAGATCCTAGCCACAAGGATGGAACTTAATATCGTCGGACCCTATATTTGATAAGAATGTAAGCAAGATTATGCGTTAGTACAAAAATATACTAAGTATGATGGCTAGCATAACTCATCAGCATAAGCATGGCATAAATTTTAGTCAACATAAGACATAGGTTATACACATAAGAGATAATAACATAAGTCATAAGCATATTCGATGCACATAAATAAACATACTAAAAGAGGAACACTTCTCGAGTAACCTCATCTTGTTCGTACTGATTACATAGGTCATTCACCTCTAGTCATACATATCAAGGAAATCAATTCAATTAACAATCAAAGCAAAGCTATCACCATACAAACAATGTCATATAGAAACATACTTACAATACTTCCTTGAAATAATCTTTCTGCATCATAAACATGCTACCTTCATTAGGGATTAGTGTGTTATATTCATAATATTTATGGAAGTGTACTTCTTTTCTAGTCCAAAACAAATCATGATTCATGAATGCTTACGATTTACTCCACAACAATCCTATTTACAATTAAACAATCATCATATATCTTTTCTCTCAAAGCCACACTAGTCATAACTCATGGTATTAGCTTTACTCTCAAGCCCTACTAATCATAATTCAACATATAATCTTTATTCTAAAAACCCCTAACAATCATCATTGATCATCCATTGTTGTAGTCTCAAGGCAATCCTAATCTTACAATTCATTTTTCATTATACATACTTGATCCTAATCAATTCATGTCTAAGAGCTTTACTCTTAAGCAATTCAAATCTATGTGCTTCCATCTCAAGAAATCTATAATGTAATTCACCAATCCTAGAAGATCATATGTAAGACCTTAATTTCCCCTTTCATGGCATAAAGCGCATCTATATCAAATTCAATCTAAAATCATAGGTTAAGCATAGATACATGTATATTCATACTAAAACATGCAATTCCATCATAAACAATCATAATCAACTCTATTGGATCATAACCCATAACATTAGAAGAAACCCTAATTTGACTTGGGGAAATCTTCTTCTAAATTTGGGAAAACATGTGATTCATGGATGAAAACAATCCATGAATGAATAAACCATCATACCTTGATTACAAAGCCCTCACAAAGATTTGAAGATGGAGACTTGACCTGACCTAGCTGGACCCTATTCTTCTTCTTCTTCTTCTTCACTTTCTAGAGAGAGAATATTTGAGAGGAACCCAATTCTTTTGGTGAGTTGACAGAATGACTTCAATGACTTAGATTAGGGGTCTAAAATACTAATATAGGTTATTTAGACTAGGGTAAAATGACACCACTTAATGTCTAATTAAATCCGGAAAGGACCATTAAGTCCTCAACTAAGCAGCCCACCTATTGACCCACGAAACCCCGCTAACGGACCGTGGACAGTCCGTCCTGGTAAAGTGTGATCTGGGTTCAGAGATGCTGTAAATTTACCATGGACCTACGACCCCCAACCACGGGCCTTGACCCATCCACGGGGCAAGGGTCCTTGGCGTGGTTACTGCCTTAGGTAGTTTCCTAGGGTGGTCATTCACGAGGCCCAGCTACGGGGCGTGGCTGGCCCTCTGTGGGTTACACCAGGAATTATAAAAGTTGTTGAGTTCAATCTTTCGTATACGGGGTGTTACTTTATCTCCTCCTTGGTAACATTTGTTCTCGAATGGCATTCTAGGCACTTCTTAAAGGAAATGACTCAAGACTAGCAACCTACCATGCATGCAACACATCTAAATGCACACAACCAAAGAGGAATCATCAACTCTAAGCTAAACATGTTCAATGCATCACAAGGAAGGTAGGAACTACATCTAACAACCCAAAATGCATAAATTTCTAAAATTTCTCCTGTCAAAGAGGAACTATGATCTCCAAGCTAAAAGCATGCTCAACACAATTCTATGAAGCCAATATCCAATCTATGCTCATAAGATACATCCAAGGAGGAATCTCTCAACTCCAAGCTAAGACATGTTCATCAATTCATCTCATGAAGTCTATAGGCAACTCATACTAAATGCACTACAACATGAAGAAAAGTCATGCAAACTCATTTTCTTTTCATAACACAAGTTTTTCATGAACATGCACAATCATAAGGAAAATATGAAAACATCTAAAACACACATTACTTCACAAAAAGAACAATCCATGAGGAACTTTTCATCTCAAACTAAAGGAGGAATAGAAGGAAAACAGAATGAGTATATCGGGACATCTTATGGGCCTCGGCCTCCCAAGTAGCACCCTAAACTAAAACCCTCACTAAAAAATCACTCCATAACATCAGGAACACTCAACGACCTTGATATCTAAGCACACCATCTCTCTCTTGGGAGAAAGCCTAAACAGACTTTTTAAGCACAGCTTTTTTCATTTCTAAGGTTGGATCGAGTTACCACTAAGCTATCACATCCTTCACACAAGATGATTCTAAACCCAACAACATACTAAAAGCTCATAATTACTAAATCAAGTTCTACAATCTATAAGGCATGACATTAATGGAGTCAATTCATACTAAGGAAAACATCAACGTTTAGCATATCAAGCCTATCAAGTCACAAAAGACAAAGCAATATCGGAATCTAATAAAGCATAAAACACATACCGGGAGAAAAATTCGGAGTACACTCTTGTTCATCTCTAGGTTTAAGAGCATAAAACCTATTATGCCTTGGAGCATCCCCATCTGAACCACTAGGAGAATGTTGCATACTCTCTCTTTCCTTAGCTTCCATCTCTAGATAATTTGTAATTATGTGCCCAATTTAACAACAACTAAGAAACCCTCCCTTCCGGTCAAACACCTACCCTCATGTGTCTTTCCATATCTAGCACAAGTAGGCCATCAGGATTCGCTATTATTTCCTTGTTGTTTAGGGTAAGACATCCTATCTTCACTATACTTAGGAGCATTATAGGAAACTTGTCCGGAAAACCTTTGTTGTGCTTAGAACGACCATGTCCATCAGACGTATGAGAAGAATTATCATCATCATTTCTAGACCTTTTTTTCTTCCTATCTCTCACTTTTAGTTTCTCTTATTCGATTTGTTGAGCATGAGTCATAATACGAGCAATGGCTACGTCACCAAAGAGCATGGCGGTACGACATTCTTTCAATACTAAATCTGATACTCCCGACACAAACATATTCATTCTCGCCGTAGAGTCGGCCACTGAAGATGGAGCATGTTTAGACAATTGAGAAAACCTCAACTCATATTCCTTAACACTCATATTTCGTTGACTAAGGTTAATGAACTCAAGCACCAAAGCTTCTCTCATCTCTAGAGGGAAGAACTTATCGAGAAAAGCGGTTTTCAACATTTCCCACTCTATGGGACCCATTCCTACCGGTCTAGCTTATTTCCATTGATTAAACTAAACATGTGCAACCCCTTTGAGTTGGTAAGCGGCCAATTCTACCTTCTCCTTTGAAGTAACCCCCGTAATGTCTAACACCTTATAGACATCATCTACGAACTCTCGATGATCTTTCTCAAGCTTTGACCTATAAAACTCTTGAGGATTTATCCTCATGAAGTTCCTCAGTCTTGAAGCCGCCCTACACACATTTGGGTTCATAGGAGCTACTACCTCTGTATTGGCTTGGGCCTTCATGTCTTGAGCTAACATATGAAAATCGGACCTAAATTCTGCATTAGTAACATCTTCAGCCAAAGGGTTAATTGGAGCTTGTGGAGGAACTTGGGGAGGATCTTCTTGATCCATGTTGTCTTCCTCAGTCCTTCTAGCGTTAGCCCTTGTAGTAGTAATATCATGTAGACCATCGGGTATGGATTAGGGGAAAGACCTAAATATATTTAAGACTCTATGGCATGACTTAGAGAATGAAGAAGTGAAGTTTCCAATACATCTAATAGCATCTGACACTTATGAACAACACTCTACTACACGTGCTTTTGAGACATCCTAGAACCTTTCTAAACATTGTGCTCGGATATCAAGTTTGTCACGACCCAGGGGTACCCCCTAGGTGTAACAAGGCGTACACGAATCCACGAAGTCTAATACAAGCCCCTTAGAATATCGTAACAAGAGATAACAGAAAATGGTGTGGAAATTAAAATATTTACAAATACCATCACGTCTTTGATAAAACGTAGCGGAAGTTTTTAACATTGTCTCCAACAATCTAATACTTAAAAAGACTTAGGGACGCAGACCAAACAAAGTTCTAAACATAAAACGAAAGATATAATGGAAAGGTCATCAAATCCAAATCTTCACTTGCTTGCCCTACTAAGATCCTAGCCACGAGGATGGAACTCAATATCGGCATACCCTATATTTGATAAGAATGTAGGCAAGAGTATGCATTAGTACAAAAATGTACTAAAATGATGGATAGCATAAATCATTAACATAAGCATGGCATAAATATCAGTCAACATAAGACATAGGCTATAAGCATATGAGATAACAACATAAGTAATAGGCATATTCAATGCACATAACTCAACATACTAAAAGAGGAACACTTCTCAAGTAGCCTTATCTTGTTCTTACTCATTACATAGGTCATCCACCTCTAGTCATACATGTAAAGGAAAACAACTCAATTAACAATCCAAGTTAAGATATCAGCATACAAACAATCTCATATAGACACATACTTACAATAGTATGTTGATGTAATCTCGCTTCATCATAAACATGCTACCTTGATTAGGGATTAGTCCCTTATATTTATACTATTCATGGAAGAGTACTTCTTTACTAGTCCAGGACAAATCATGACTCATGAATGGTTATGATATACCAATTCAAGGGTACCAAAGAAAATCACCTCATAATGCTAGACCAAGCTATCATGGAAAGCACCTTAGTATGCAAGTCCAAGATAATCAAGGAATGGTGCTATTGGTCAATCCAAGATATCATGAAATGATGTGGCCGCAGCAAGTCAAGTTATCATGCAAGCATTCTATTATGCTAGTTCAAGCTACATTGGAAGGGAACTATTGTTCAATACAAGGCTATCCATGAGATCTTCTAACTCAAGCTACCATGGTTGGTCTTGTCTTACCAAGTCAAGCTATTCATGAAGGGATTACATATCAGTACTTCAAGCTAACATAGTTCATACATTCTTTGATTCATTTTTGGTGAGAAAGCCTTTAAACCTATAATCATTCTATGTGAGAAAAAACTTTCACATTATACATACATGCATACATTACAATATGTGGGTAAACCTTCCACAACAATCCTATTTACAAATCAACAATAATCCTATATATTTTCTCTCAAAACCTCACTAGTCATAACTCAACATATTAGGTTTACTCTAAATCCCTACTAATCATAATTCAACACATAAGCTTTATTCTAAAATTCCCCAACAATCACCATTCATCATCCATGCCTTAGTCTCAAGGCAACGCTAATCTCAAGCCTTACAATTTATAATTCATCATACATAGTTGATCTTAATCAATTAATATCTAAAAGATTTACTCTTAAGAAATTCATATCTATGTTCTTCCATCTCAAGCAGTCTGTAATGTTTCATCAATCCTAGAAGATCATATCTATGCCCTCAATTTCCCATTTCATGGCATAAAAGTCAACTATATCAAATTCACTCAAGAAACATAGGTTAAGCGTGGATACATGTATAACCATACTAAAACATTCAATTCTATCTTAAACAATCATAATCCACTCTATTGGATCATAACCCATAACATTAGAAGAAAACCTAGTTTGCCTTGGAGAATTCTTCTTCTAAATTGGGGAAAACATGGGGCTTCATGGATGAAATAAATTCATGAATGAATCAACCATCATACCTTATTTAAAAATCCCTCACAACTCTTGGGAGATGGAGACTTAACTTGACCCTCTTCTTCTTCTTCTTCTTCACTTTCTAGAGAAAATATTTGAGAGGAACCCAATTATTTTGGTGAGTTGAGAGATGAATTCAATGACTTAGATTACGGGTTTAAAATACTAATATAGGTGGTTTAGACAAGGTTAAAATGGCTCCACTTAATGTCTAACTAAATCCGGAAATGACCATTAAGTCCTCAACTAAGGTGCTCAACTCTTGACCAATGAGACCCCGTTGACGAACCATGGATAGCCCTACGGTCCGTTCGGGTTAAGCATGGTCTGGGCTACCTTAGGCAGATTTCGAGGATGGTTAAACACGAGGCCCAGCTACGGGGCATGGGTCTAACCAGGGGGTGTGGATGGCCCCTCATGGGTGACACCAAGAATTATAAAAGATGGTATGTTCCATCTTTCGTATACGGGGTGTGATATTTGCGTAATCAAGACACAACTTCCGATGCAAGTGTATACTATCGTACAATAGTTTAGTAACCCAACCTTGGGTTGGGATCGTGTCCAAGAGAGTGGTTTTGAGAATTAATAGAAGAATAAAACTTATTTATCACTAGTCGTAGCTAAAGACATTAACGATTAAAAATATTGTAAATTAAAGGGGGACACAAGAGTGTTAATTAACAATGGGGGGTTTTATTACTAGTAAGTAAAACAGGAAATAAACGAGGGTTTCTATGTAATGAGAGGGGATCCTTGTGATGTGACGGGAATACGGGTAAAGCTAGATTATTGGGTACATGCTTTCGATAGAAGATTCATAGAATAATTATGACTAGGGTAGACTTTAAGGGGGATAAGCTCTCTCTCGAGCAACTTACCCAATTTCGAATGCGTTCCTCTCGGACACCCACTTGCCGCATGAAGACTAGGTAGGCCTTAACCTACTCACTCTCTCGAGCTGAGTGTGTGGACATGGGACTAGGGTTCACTCAATCGAGCTGAACTTCATGTCGACCCACTCGCACTGACCATCAATTTAGTAGTCTTAATTTTACGACCTCTCTCTCGAACAAGCCAAAAACACATAAATAAACTTTTATTTGCAACTACAAATTCATTAATTTCATCCACAACTACGAAACGAAATCACAATTAAACTATCAGTAAGCAAGAAACAACAATTATCTTAACCCATATTCGCTAAATCACACCCTAAGAATTGGGGTTTTTAGCCACACATGTATAAGAGATAGAAACTTATATCAAATTGAGCTTGCATACAACTGGGTATGACGATTTAAGTCTTGATACAGGCCAAAATTGAAGAATCAAAGAGACCCAAACCTAAATCTTGAAGATGAAACCCTTTGGATCTTCAAGTTATCAAAACCATCTCAAGCTTAGAGCAAAAATATCAAAAAGTACTATTCTATATAAAACTTATAATAATTGTTCGACTTTTAAAACTACAACTATAACTAGTATTTATAATTTTCAAAAATTGGTGCTACACTGGATCATTCGGCGTCGTTAGTCGGAATCACCGATCAACTCGGTGATTCGTCCTTTGGTGTAGTTCATCGCCGTCTTGCACTAGCCTTCAGTATCGTCGTGCTCTGGCTCATTGGGTGACATGGTACTGCTTCGCAGAACTTTCCGGTGATGCGTCGACTGCTCCCTTTTTCCGCCAACTTGATCCTTTCCTTCAGGGCTAAGAATAGTAGAACAAAAGGCGAAGTAAGACCCTTCGACGATTCACCAAGTGGACTCGGTGATCCTCGGGCCTTCATTTCTTCGTTCTTTTCATCCCTTTTGTTCCTTTTTGCGACGTAGTGTCCATGCTTTCCTTCAAACTTCAAATAACTGAAACTTAAGGGTTTACATCAGATATTGAGATAAAATAATCATTTGAGGACACAATTTCTATTAAAATATAGCCCTAAATGAGTCCAATATGTGGACTCATCAACACCCCCAACCTAAACTTTTGCTTGTCCACAAGTAAAACTGAAGTTCAGCACTTCAACAAAGATGTCTCACACAGTGCTACACAAGATTCAATTATGAATGTACACAACAAGACTCAATTTACTGATGCAATGATTAATTGTGTACTCAAAGATTCAAGTTGTGATACACCATTACCAAAGATTCTCAAGCTCGCAATATTTGTTTCAAATGCAAGTTCAAGCTCAACAAAAGCCTTTGAATACCCTCACACAAATGATGATTCAATTTTCACACGCAAAGGTATAATCAATTTAATGTTCAGGAATCAGATACAACACTCACACTCACAAAGATAAACACAATGCATAATTTCACCCATAGGTTTGCCCATATTTTCCAATCAACATTTGTTTCGATTTTCTCAAGTTCACAAAGGTCTTAACAAGGCTTGTAACAAGGCTGAGTGCAAATGTATGGTCATTTAGGCTCAGTGACTTTTATCCTCATGAAATGTGGTGCTCTGAACACTTCCTTTCATTTTTCCTTCATCATTTTCATTAGTGCATCATAGGTCATCCTATTATTCACTTTCCATGGATTGTTTGGGAACCCCATCTCTTTTGTACTTTATTCCACAACTATCTTTTTCATTCTTTTTCTTTTTCTTTCTTTTTTATTCTTTTATTTATTTATATTGAGGGGTTCCATTTTTCTCAACATCATGGGTTAAATGAGACTTTCCTTGCACTTCTTGACTTAGGCCTTTGGCCTAAGTTGGCTATTCAATTAACCACAATTCAAGAGGATTATAGGTAATGAGTTAAGAAAGGTCTAGTTTTCATCAAGTTTCTTCCAAAGAAGGGAAAGGCTCAAAGGGTATTCAAGAGAGAATCACACGCTCGCAAGGTAGGTCACAAAATAGGTATATGTCAAATTGGTTCACACTCTTCGAAGTTGCCTAAGATCATATCAAGAGAAAGTGTTACTTAGTCAACCGGACCAACAGGGCAAATTCTAGGTGTTGTCATGCATGTTTCCAGGTAAGCTTATCACACAACGCATCGACACTTAAGTCAAACAAGACTCCACACTTTCGCTAGTTTGCAACAGTCATCATAAGAGAATTGATTTGATAAATGGCTTATCACAACGAAATGCAAAGAGTTCACATATTGTCTATGCAACTTCATTTGGCCTCATCGTAGCCGTACATTCATGTTCGTTCAATTTTAAGCACTATTCAGGTCATCGGTATTGATCGATACTGAGACTCAAATTTGGCAAGGAACAACCACATTCAACAGCATATAAAGGGTGGCAAAAATGTGCAAAAAATTCAAACAAAATTGGCAGGGTCAAAATCATTTTGCAATTTAAAAATAAAAGGAGCCATAAGCTCAAACATCCACAGAAAACAGTTTAAACCCAATTTATATAGAACAACCCAAATATATAAACGAAACACAATTCACGAATAGCACAAAAAACGTGTGGGCCTCACCCCACCACAAACAAAATCATTTGTCCTCAAATGCAAATAACAAAATATCCGGCCTTTAGAATAAAGAAAGATAGAGAGGCAGGTAAGGAGGAATCCTGTCTATATAGTTGCTCCATCTGTCTGGGAATCAAAACCTGATGTGTCAGCCTGCTTCTGGTTACCTTTTTCTTTTTGATCTATTTCAGCTTCTGCATTGATATTAGCCTCGATTATATTGTTCAACTCGTGAGCTATCACAAAGGTGTGTATCGCATTGCTGAACCCGCGAGCCCACAAAGGGGCATTAGGGTTGATGGGCATCCTCCTCCTCGAACTAGCTATCTTTTTCTCGCTCCTTACAATTCTTCTAAACTTTTGTGCTCCTATGTGTTTGGGTGGCATGTTTCTTCCTGCAAATTTTGGTCGGCCATGTCTGCAAAGTCTTGAGATAATGTCAGATCATATTTTTCAACAAGAACAAACACATTCAGCTGCAGAAAGACTAGATAGTCCATTTGGTGTGCCACCAAATACCTTTGTCGAGCCACAAACAATTCACCGAAGATCACAGTACAGAAGGAGTAGAGGTGTAGACAAAGGGCAAACAAGAAGACTTTCAGCTAGTCACTGAATGCTCCTGGTGACCGTATACTTCTCGCCGAATGTTACTGATGCCACAACAAGTAAAAGCATGATAATAAGGACGATAATGGGTAATAAGGCGAACCGCGGAATAGTTCGGCGAGCTACTCACAACTCGCCGAATTACCCAATGTGCCTACGTTTGACTCAACTTCTCAAATTCATCCCCGCAACAACTGAAACTGTAATTGAAGCACAAAACGAACAAATTCGACCAAGACACATAACATACGAATACCACTCATCACACATTAACCCCACTCTATGCATTGGAGAACAAGGTTTCAACAGTTCAGGCAGTAAATGCAAGGTTATCGAAGAAGAATCGATACATAAACAAATAAACCCAATCAGGATGGTTCAGGAGATTTCGACAAGATCACTCATTTGCAAATGTCACGACTCGAGAGCACCCCCTAGACGTAACACGACGTACTCGACCCCGAAGGGTTCTAAAATAAGCCTCTTAGCATTCATAACATTAGATACATAGAAATAGTGCGGAATTTAAAAACTTTTCATTAATAAATCCAACATCAAAAGACATTTATAAAATAGCGGAATACTAAGTCTCACATGGCCATCTTAGAAAACTTTAACAAGATTGGGTCACAGCCCTTTACAATCGAAGTCTTAACAAAGTCTTAAACCTAAAAACTAGAAACATCAAATCATTGTCCTCGACATATGAAGAGATACCAAAAGAGGTCTTGAGAGAACTCTAATCACAAGCTTCTCTAGAGAAAGCAATAACTTGCTGAAACCTACACTTGTAGTATAGAAAAAAAAATATGGGTTAGCACACAAAAATGTACTAAGAATGATGACCATTAAAAAACATGTTTTAAAAAGAATATTTTGTTGAAAGTCGTGCTTTATGCCATTTTTGTAAAACTTCAAGAACATTGATACTAGAGGCATAATATAAGTGACAACCAACATACGAAGTCACATAATTCAGTTTTGAGAAAAATCAGATATAACCCTTTACCTTCACCTTCAGCCTCCACCTCAAGTAACCCTCAAGCTATGCCTTGGGCAATGTATGGGTAGCGTCTCATACCACTACCCACACTAAGACACAACCTTAAGGTCACCCAAAAGTGAACTTAACATTCATCCTTTTCACGTTTACACAATAAAGGATTTAGGACATAAACATTATATGTATCACATCATCACATTAAGACTAACATCTAAGACAACTCTAAGTCATACTTATGCAGTGTGAAAGTAGCATCCCATACTACTACTCACACTAAGTACTCCTTTGAAGTCACCATAGACAAGGCACATTCATATAAAATAGACATGATAATGAAGTAACTCATAATACAATCCAAGTATAGCATGTATCTTTACATTTAAGCATTTAATCCAACCTTCTTCATTAGATTCATTTAGGAAAAATTCATGCATTTAGAAGACTTTCACACATTAAGTTTGGAAAGCCAATATGCCTTCTCAAACATAGAAGACAAGCTATAGTCACAATACATTCATTAAATAGTAATATCAATACCTTAGCAACCTCTAAGAACACTTCTGCAATGTATGGTTGGCATCCCATAATACCAATCTTACTGAGCATTCCTTGAAGCCACATATTCATTTCCATAATCTTCAACCTTACTATATTTCATTGTCGTAAATGAGGAATTATACAAGTACACGAACTAAACATAAGGAAATTCATCTATTCATATCTTATCATACCATAAGGAAACCATTTCACAACATCCTGATAAGTCTCCTTATGCAATGTAAAAGTTAAGTCCCATACCCCCACTTCTACCAAGTAAACCCATTAAGAAGGCATAGTATAGTTCCTATCATATTCATTATCTTATTGTTATTAGGGAATATTATCCATAACTGACATAGACAATGTGAGCTACATGCAATCCTGTGTCATATAACCCCACACCGAAAGAAAGCATTCTTACTTGTCGAAGTAGAACTAATTATATTTAGCTTATAAGTGGATCCACTATCTAAGTCCTATGTTTGGCACATAGTTATGGGATAGGGAGATTGCTACTAGAAATCCAACCTATTGCATTAGCGGAGGAGCTTCCATCTCATGAGTTTACTATAGATGACCCAAATTATTGCATTAGCGGAGGGGCCTTTTCCTCATTGTCCATATCCACTCGGTACTAAGAATTATTTCCCAATTATACATAATTAGTATGGAATTGTATCTACATGTGTGAAGGCATACTTTGCCCTTCGTTCAATAGAACTCACTAAAATAGCTCATAGATTCATTTAAGTGAGAACTACCTTTCACCTTAGAATCAACATTAGTATGTTAGAATAACTATCACACCAAGATCATGTGTTCTCATGAGAATGTACTATCAATCAACACAATAGGATCAACATGGTTATGTACATTTCATGCATAATAATGTGTAAAGGTGTATATGAGAACTATACCTTCAATTAACACCATTGATACATCATAATAATGTTTACGCATGTAGTGTGTGTGTAATTGTCCTTGCAATGACACAAACAACAACATTATCATCCTAGACACTTCATTCATAATTAAGTGTAAAGGTAAGGAAAGAATGGCCTTTCAACAATACCACAATATACAAAATATTCATGTGACCTCAACTTCCAAGTAAAACATGAGTTCACACACAATCTTGTCAACATGCACAAACCTTCACAATCTGCCCTTCAAGGGTTAAAAGCACAATAGATAAGGGAATACCATGGTCCGACAACTCATCAATACATTAATCACATAATGATTGGCATTTTATACTTCAAGTATTCATTAAAATGCACATAATATCATGACCAAGTCAATTCATGTTTAGAAGCATTACCCTAAACCAATTCGAGTATAGGTGATCTAATCTAAGCCATTACATTGAGAATTCATCATTTTAGGAGGATCACATTTAAACCCTCAATTTACCTCGACATAACCCTAGAATCTTAGGTTAATCAATAATACATGTAGAATTATACTAACATCAAGTAACTACATCATAATTAAACACCTCCACCTTTCAAGTTGATCAACATCTCAAACACAAGCCTACTACCACAAGTGCTTAGGTCAAACTTGCCCTTTCAAGGCTATGATCACAAATCCTCAATTCCCCCAACAATTCACCATAATTAGTCATAGATGATGATACAAGTCAACAATATAAATCAATCTAGGCATAAATCCATCAACATTCATTCATAATCAACAAACCCACTTCATAAGGCACAATTTAGGAATTGAGAGAAATCATGGGTTCATAAAGTGTTTTCATCTTAAATCATCAATTAAACATCAATATAATCATGGTTTATCATTTGAAAACGTTTGATTTAAGAACCTATAAGGTTGAGTGAAACTTAGGGTTTTTCATGAAACTTGATAACTTTGACACTTCTTTTAAATTGACTCTAGGGTGAAAACTAACCCTAGATGAAGGATCACCATACCTTTTACTAAGATTTACCCACGAAATTTAATGAAGAAATCTGTGAATCCAAACCCTAACTCCAACTTCTTCTTCTTCCATGAGTTAGACAGAGAAATATTTAGAGAGGAAGAACTTTGGGGTTTTGATTTTGGTGTTTTGAATAAAGGAGTAAATGAAGTGTTTTAGGACTTGAAACTATGAATATTTATGAAATAAACCATTTAAAATCAACCCCACATAATAAAACATTAAAAAAAAATTACTTAAGAACCCCTCACTTGGGCAGCCCTGTCAGGGACCAAGGAAGACTCTACGAACCGTGAAGGGGAACCACGGCCCGTGAAGGTTCCCGTGGTCCCTAAGCAGTAGCTCATCCTAATCTTTCAAACCTTCAATTGGCTAAGGCATCTCCACGGCCAACTCTACGGACCGTGGCGATGACCACTGGCCGTGGAGTGGCTCGTGTACTTGAGGCATAACCTTGGCCTCAAGGCCTTGGTACGCTCATGGCCAAGTAACTTCCACGGCCACTTCTACGGACCGTGGTCAAGGAAACTGACCGTCGAGTGATCCGTGAAGCCTTGGGGCAGTGCTTAGCCAAGGTGGGAAGCCTTGGCCCTTGGCTTAGGTCCTTCCTTCCTTGGCTTGGCACAAGCCCTTGCACCCTTAACCAACATACCAAAGGCCATTTTTTTCATTGAGTCTAACACGTGTCTTGACGTTGACTCACTAACTCCATCAAACAAGGCTCGGAAGAACATTACACAACATGAACCCTCATTACAAACACTACACAAGGTCGTTAGGCTCTAGTTTTACTTATTCATTTTATGGGTTGTTACAACAAATGAGTATACTTTTGACAAGACAGTTATGAGGTTCAGAACACTAACCTTTTGTGCTATTGGGATGCTAGGAAACAATGAACTCTGACTCCACGCACAAATCAATCAACCAAAATACAATAGAGATGCAGCAATATTGAAAATAAGACTAGGTGTAAGCTTGCAACATCTGAAAATGAGGTAAAGAATAGGAGATTCAAAGTTTTAAACCTTTGTCTTGAAAAACCGTCCAGTTCTTGCCCATTAGGCGACATTAGTCATGAGCGCCAAACCATTCGACGTCACGCCAAGTAGTCACATTCTTCGTCGAGTATTACAGAATCCCCAGTCAGTTTAGGAATCAAAACGGTGATATAAAGTGCGGTCACCGCACCATTATCTCTAAAACCAAAGTAAAATAATAAAAGAGTTTTGAGTTGCCTCCCTAATAACGCTTTAGTTAACATTGTGGCATGATGCAAGTCCACCTTCAAACCTCATTCTTGGAGTTAGCCATAGATCACTCAGCAAACCCCCTTGTTGTCTCAGATTTAGGTGAGACGAGATATGACCTATATGGGTTTCTAACTACTTGATTGAAACTCAAAGGGAGGTGACGGCCTGGCTAAGAGTAGATACATATTCTTTCACGTCTTTTAGCATTTTATCTGACCCTTCAACTTTGTTGAAGATACGTGAGAGCATATACTCAGACCTACCACCTTCCGAATCCTTAGGTTTCTGGAGCTCATGGGGAGGCACATAACTATCCTTCTCCCCATCTTTCCAATTTTGATTACGGTACCTCCATTCAAGATTTTGGTCCTTCAAGCCTTCATCTCTAGCCCAACTTTGGTTACCACCCAGCCTTGGGTAATTTGAGTGGTTGCCACCGTCTTGGTTGGCTAGAAAATTTATCTTCTCGTTATATAAGGCTTCAAACTTCATATCCTCAAGATTAGCACACCCGACCCCCACAGCGTTGAGACCACGGGCACCAACCCTCATGACATTTTTGGATATAATATCAAGTTGCGTCATGATTTTGGCCATGTTCTGGTCTCTCTTATTATCTTTTTCAATCTGCTCCTTTGATAGCTTGAAGGTGAGAGGGGAGACTTGGTCCTCACAAGTGTACCATGCTCTGTTGATGGTTGTCATGCCTTAAAAAATCTGGGCTCCTACTGCATAGGGCTGCTGCATTAAGCCTCCCGGTGACAATTGGTCTGTGACACCTTTGTTTACCGAGTCCAAAATCTGGTAGAAGTACAGAAGTAGCACGTTATCAGTCAAACCATGGGTTGGTAATTGTAGCACCAACTTTTTGAACCGTAGCCAAGTCTCGTGAATAGGCTCTCCTTCCAGACTCTTAAAGCTATGGATGCTATCCCTAAGTGACTTCATCCTCGTGGGAGGGAAAAATCACACTTGAAATGCGGTTACAAGTTCCTCCCAAGAAGTGATGGATTTTCGCGGCAACTCGACTAGCCATTTGCACGCCTCTTCCATCAACGAGAAAGGGAATAAACTTAATCGGACTGACTCCTGAGAGATGTTTTTGAACAATAATGGTCCGTATACATATACGAAGTTTCGAAGATGCTCGTGAGGATCCTCATTAGCCAATCCACTGAAAGGTCCCTTTAGTTGCAAGAGTTGCAGCATTGTGCTTGTTACATTGCATTTCCCTCGGCTGGAGTTAAACGGATGGATCCAACACGTCCAATGAGATGGGGGTCATCGATGTTGGGCTCTTGGACATTGTTAAGATTACCGATGTTGTCCTGGTGGCCCACCTGGCTACCGATGTTACCATTAACACTCATGCTTTCTGAAATATTCACACAAGCAAACAAAATAAAACTAAAATTTAGTTGAGTAAACTACGACTAACAAGAACAAAAATTTTACTAATCTAAAAATTGTCAAATAACACCACTCCCCAGCAGCGGTGCCATTTTGATATTTGCGTAATCAAGACACAACTTCCGATGCTAGTGTCTACGATCGTGCAATAGCTTAGTAACCCAACCAAGGGTTGGGATCGTTCCCAAGAGAGTGGTTTTGAGAATTAATAAAAAAATAAAACTTAGTTCTCACTAGTCATAGCTAAAGACATTAACGATTAAAATCATTGTAAATTAAAGGGGCACACAAGAGTGTCAATTAACAATGGGGATTTTTGTCACTAGTAAGTAAAAACAACAAAATAAATAAGGGTTTCTAAGTAATGAGAGGGGATATTTTGTATGTGACGGGAACACGGGTTAAGCTAGATTATTGGGTACATGCTTTTGATAGAAGATTCATAGAATAATTGTGACTAGGCTAGACTTTAAGGGGGATAAGCTCCTTCTCGAGCAACTTACCCCGTTTCAAATGCGTTCCTGTCGGACACCCACTTTCTGTATGAAGACCAGCCTATGCCTTAACCCACTCACTCTCTTGAGCTATGTGTGTGGACATAGGACTAGGGTTCTCTCTTTCGAGTTGAACCTCATGTCGACCCACTCGCACTGGCCATCAATTCAGTAGTCTTAGTTTTATGACCTCTCTCTCGAGCAAGCCTAAAACACATAAATAAACTTGTATTGGCAACTACAAATTTATTAATTTCATCCACAACCACTAAATGAAATAACAATTAAACTACGATTAAACTATCTGCAAGCAAGACCCAACAATTATCTTAACCCATATTCCCTAAATCACACCCCAAAAATTGGGGTTTTTCGCCACACATGTATAAGAGATAGAAATTTATACCCAATTGAGCTTGCATTCAACTGGGTATGAAGATTTAAGTCTTGATACATGCCAAAATTGAAGAATCTAAAAGACCCAAACCCAAATCTTAAAGATGAAACCCTTTAGATCATCAAGTCTTCAAAACCCTCTCAAGCTTAGAGAAAATATATCACAAAGTACTATTCTATATGAAAATTGTAATAAATTTTAGACTCCTAAAACTACAACTGTAACTAGTATATATAGTTTTCACAGATTTGTGTTGCAGCGGATCATTCGGCATCGTTAGTCGAAATCGTCGATCAACTAGGCGATTCTCCCTTTGGTGTAGTTCATCACTATCTTGCACCAACCTTTCTTCGTTCTTTTCAGCCTCTTCATTCCTTTTTGCGACGTAGTGTCCATACTTTCCTTCAAACTTCAAATACCTGTAACTTAAGGGTTTTCATCAGATATTGAGATAAAATAATCATTTGAGGACACAATTTCTATTAAAATATAGCCCTAAATGAGTCCAATTTGTGGACTCATCAGGGTGTTACACTTAGACTTGGACTATTGTTTTACTATTATTGATCTATGTCTTATGTTATGAGAGCTAAGTGGCATGTATGGAGTCTTTCGGGGTTTTATACGCCATGTTCCATCAAGGGGATACCCCTGGGTCGTGACAATATATATGTATATATGTGTGTGTGTAGATATATATATATATATATATATATATATTTGATATTTTTGGGTTTTTCTTCTTCTTTTTTTTCAAATCCAAAACCAAACAAAATAAATTCTTAATCAAAATCAAACCAACAAACCAATCGAAGTTAGAATTAGGTTCAATTTAGATTGGTGTTTCGGTTTAGTCAGAATAGTGAACTCCTATATTCTATAATACAATGAAAATAAAATCAGAGAACAAAGTTATTAGAAGAACTGCAAAGAAGGTTTTCCACAAAAGTCATGATTCCTGAAAAAAGTTTGATCCATCTTGAGGAATACACCCTTCAATTGAAACTAGAGTCTTGTTTACTTGACACCTCAATTTTGTTTGAAATCTCATTGCTTACTGATCATTCCGTAGAATAGATTAGATTCCATCTCAAACTTTGTAGATATTACAAGAACACAAAAAGAAGTCTAGTTTTTGAAGTTTCTAATCTAAAAACGGGAAGTGCATAACCTCATTATTTTTTGATATTTTGGTTATTAAATGAGAGTTTATTGTTGAAGCACCAATATTTTGGTTACGAGGAACTTATGTTATTTATAACATGAGTCCCTGAGGACAATCAACTTCTCACTTATGGACTAGAGAAGGTTGTTAGACTGTGGGATATAAACTCTGGTAAATGTATAAGTATATATATGGTAGTCTTTGGATCCAAGAAATCCATATTTGGAGTATAGAGGGAATGTAGAACTCCTACCCATATATAAGGGCATGAACTAGAACACATTGTTGTATGTTCTTTCTTTAAGACTAGATGAAGATTTCATTACAAGTGAAAGTGAGGATTCATAGGTATATGAGACCAGAATCCTCACTCCCACTGGCAATGAAAACTTTACATAGTCCACCAAATCAAGACTATGCAATGAATCATTCTAACTGATGCACTTGATATATGGCTACAGATTTTACATCCCCATTTATAATCCAAAGATGAATTTCTTGGTTCCTCAAACTTACCTATATATATATATCTATAAATTCAGTAGAGTTCACATCCCACAGTCGAACTACATCTTCTACTCCACAAGTGAGAAACTTATTGTAATTAGGGCCCTATGAAATAAATAACACAAGTTCTTCTTGACCATAAAATATGTTGTTTCAAGCATTTCCTCTCATTGAAAAACTGAGCAATCAATAAATGATGAGGATAAGTACTTTCCATTATGAGAGAACTGGAAAAATGAGACATCATCTTTGTGTTGTTGTTATATTTATGAAGATTGAGATGGAATCTGATCTATTCCAAATGAGACAAGTATACAATGCCATTTTTAGTGAGTACTGACTTATGAAATAAACAAGACTCTAGTTGCAATTCAAGGGCTTGTTTAACAAGATGGATCGATCTTGTTTAAGGAATCATGATTGTTGTAGTAAAACATCTTTTCAATTCATTTATTAGCGTTTTCCTATAAAATTTTATTTTTTGTTACATGTAACACACCAGAGACATCCTCTTATAAAGGTTGGGTCCTACATGAAAAACGCATAAGATATAGTTGAATTAATTTGTATACTATATCAGTTTAAGTGTGTTATTGTGCACACCAAATATTGGAGGGCATAGATGTTAGCTGAGCCTAATGACATTTTAGTGAATACTAAGTTGTGAATTAAAAAAGACTCTTGTTACAATTTACGAATCATAAATGTGCAGGAAATAGTCTTTGCATGGATGAGCAATTAGGCTCTAGAACTTCAGAGGATATTCGTTATCTCAAGAGGCTATGGGAAAGTTGAATCTTTATTTTTGAATTCTTATTAACGTAGGTGCTAATGATTTTTTCTTGATAAATGGTTTTTTGTTTCTCTTTTTGGAGACAGATAATGCTTTTGTTGGGAAATTTGAAGGTACTTGTTGATTTTATTGCCATCCTCTACTGGATCTTTTGATTAGGGGTATTCATCGGTTTGTTTTGTACAATTTTGAGACATTTTTGTCCTGTATTTTCAGTTTACATTTTATCAAATGCTACCACAATATTAAACGTGACTAAATATTTTAGTATCTTGAGTATTTAAACCTTTTTTTGTTTGTATGTGAAGTATCTACTGAACTGTGAAAGCAAGTATTAAAGTGGAATGTCATCATGAAGGAATGTGCTCAATAATCTGAAGATTTGAAATGTGTTGTATTGCATGCTAAAGGAAGAACCCCCGAAAGACGAGATCTAACGAATGATATTGTCTAGTACAATATACTAGGTGTTCAGGGAAAAGAATTCTTGAGTATTTCAAAGAAAAAGAATGACTCCTCAAGGATGTAATCATTCTCATCATACATGAAATTCATTCTAGAGGTGCAAATTAGGATAGACTTGCAGCATGGCCGAAAAGTTACAAATCTTATTATACCTAATTTATAGTCGATATTGGTGTGGTTAGGTGTTGACTATTGTGTCTTTCTTGCCATGTGTTGACTCTTGTCATTTGTTTCAAACGATCCTTAGCTCTAAAAATGGAAAACAGGTAAGTCCACGAACCAAAAATGGACCATGGACCCCTCATGTCACCTTAGACTATCCATTTAGGGGTCCACGACCCATCTTGGGAATTTTGAATGACCATACAAGCCTTCAAAGGTAGAAGGTAACCTTGACGGAACCCTACACTACCCGTGTTGAATTGGACGCCCCATTTAGGTGTCCGTACAAGTTACCCACTAGTTCTAAAAATTTTGGTAAACTTGAAATGCTGATATCTCTAAGAATAAACTGAATTTTGCGACCCGTAATCTATTAGATTAAAGTTCTTTGAGTCCTCTTTCCAACGCCACCAGGTTTACCTCTTTTTGAGTTTGGGGTAAAAAGTAATGTTTGTTTTTGTAACACTCAAGAATTTAGTAGGCTAAATTAGAGCTTAGCGTGAGGGTTAGAGTCATGGATGTAATTCTCCCGTACATAAAAATAGTGGTTTTCATGTTAGAACATCAAAGTACGACCACCTAAGGACCAACCATGGATCCTTAAGGAAGACCCTAGAAACTACCCAAAAGAATTGAACCACGGAAGGACCCACGCCCCGTGGGTGGGTCCACTCCCCGTGGATGAGGGGTCGTAGCTCAAGCCCCTGAAACCAGCCTCATGGTTATGGCTTGGACTTGGCGATCTTCCGAGCTCTTTGGTGAGTCCTCATGGTTCGAGGATGACTTTTTCTCATGATTTAGTCTCCTTTATTGTATTTCCCTTTTTGTATATGTTGTATGGGCTTGGCACTATTTCATTAAAATATTATAATAGATGGCTATATTGAGACAAGTCTAGACTTCCGTTGTCGTTTATGAAAATTTTAGACTTGAAATGTGTTTTTACACTTTATTGTTCTAGTAGTTTATGTTGTGATATGCTAGGTGGCTCACATGGTGCCTTTCGGGGTTCTATGTGCCTTATTACATCTAGGGAGTACCTGGGTCGTGACAAACTTTGTAATCCGAGCACGAGGTTTAGAATGATACTAGGATGATGTCTCATAAGCCATGTCTAATACAGTCTTGTTCATAAGTGTGAAGCGCGCCACATTTATGAATGAGAGGCTACAAGATGTTTAGGAAATTTCACTTATTTCATTACTTTTAAGTCGTGCCATAGAGTTTAACTCTATAAAGTCCCTCTCCTAATCCTTCTCTTGTGTCTTCAGTAAAAGATTACACAAAAGGCTAATGCTAGAATGATGGAGGATGACAAATTGAATCAAGGAGCACCTCCTCAAGCTCATCAAGCTCCGGTTGATCCTTTGGTTGAGAATGTGACCCAAGAAGTGTTTAGGTCGACTATCCAAATGTTAGCTCAACCTGTGGTGGCTCAAGATAATAGAGAGGTTAAAGCTCCGGTGATTCCTAATATGAATTCGACGACTTCAAGAGTGAGAGATTTTTCAAGAATGAACCACCAGAATTTCATGGCTCCAAAGCGGAAGAGGATCATCAAAGGTTCATCGATGATGTTTATAATGTAATTGCTATTATGGGGATTTATATTGAAGAGAAGGCGGATTAAGCCACCTACCAACTAAAATATGTGGCTGAAGTGTGGTATGATCAGTGGAATGGAGAGAGACCCATAGGAGAGGGCCTGGTAGAATGGGAATTGTTTAAATCAACATTTCTTTATAGGTTCTTCCCCCTAGGGTTGAGGGAGGCAAAGGTACAAGAGTTCATCAACCTTTGTCAAGGAAGTATGAGTGTTAAGGAGTATACTCTAAAGTTCATTGAACTCTCCAAATGTGCTACAACTTTGGTGGCGGACACAAGGGCTAAAATGAGTGGGTTTATGTCGGGTGTTTCTGACTTGGTTGAAAAAGAGTGTCCTACGACAATGCTCCTCCATGATATGAATATCGCAAGTCTTATGGTGTACACTCAACAAATTGAGGAATCAAAACTAAAGGAAAAGAATAGGGAGGTGAAAAGACCTAGAACCGGTGATGGGAACTTCTCCAATGCTAGGTCCGATAGACAAGGTGGACCAAGGTTTAGACAATTTTTTTCCAACCAAGGTTCATCTAGTGCTCCTCCAAGGGTCAACAAAGATAGGGTGTCTAACCCTAAACCTCAAGGAGGTAATTTTATTGGCTCTTATGTGAATAGGTCTATTTGTGCAAAGTGTGGAAGAAAACATGTTGGTAAGTTCCTAGTTAGCACGGATAGTTGCTTTGGTTGTGGAAAGAGTGGCCATAAGATGAGAGTTTGCACGATGCTTAAGTTTAAGGGGAGAGAAGAGAAGCAAGATCCTCCAAGTAGTTCGAACTCCAATGCTCCCAAGAAAAACCACTTATATGCTTTCCAAACCCTAGGTGACCAAGAGATCTCCCCGGATGTGGTGACCGGTATTTTAAAAGTCTTTCTTGATGTATATTCCTTGTTAGTTCCTGGTGCTAATTTGACCTTTGTGACACCTTATGTGGCTATGAAGTTTGATATGCTCCCCGAAGTGTTATTTGAACCTTTTTTTGGAATCTACCCCGGTTGGTGATTCTGTGGTGGCTAAGAGGGTTTATAGAAGATGTCTAGTTTACTTTTCCCATAGAGTTACTCTTGTTGACTTGGTAGAGCTTGGCATGTTAGACTTTGATGTGATTCTAGTTATGGATTGGTTGAATGTATGTTATGCCTCTATCGATTGTAGAACTCGTGTGGTTAAATTCCAATTTACAAATTAGCCTATCTTAGAATGGAAGGGGGAAATTCCATGCCTAGAGGTCAATTTGTGTCCTACCTTAAAGCTAGAAAGATGGTCTCGAAAAGTTGTTATTACCATGTTGTTAGGGTGAGGAATATAGATTCTGAAACCCCTTCTCTTGAATCGATTCCTGTGGTTATGAGTTCCCAAAAATTTTCCCCGATGATTTGCCCAGTGTTACTCCCGAGCGGGAAATAAATTTTGGTATTGACCTTCTTCCAGATACGCAACCTATCTCTATTCCTCCTTATAGAATGGCTCCGATGGAGATAAAAGAGTTGAAAGAGAAACTAAAGGATTTGTTAGATAAGGTCTTCATTCTACCGAGTATCTCTCCATGGGGTGCTCTTGTGTTGTTTGTTAGAAAGAAAGATGGGTCTCTTAGAATGTGCGTTGATTATCGTCAATCTATTAAGGTGACCATTAACAACAAATATCCTCTTCCAAGAATTGATGACTTGTTTGACCAACATCAAGGGACTAGTTATTTCTCAAAAAATGATCTTTGTTCGGGTTATCACCAATTGAGGGTGATAGGGGTTGATATTCCCAAGATGACTTTTCGAACCCAGTATGGTCATTTTGAGTTTTTGGTTGTCATTTACGTTGACAAATGCTCCGTCGACATTTATGGACTTGATTAATAGGTTGTTTAGATAATACCTTGATATGTTCATAAGTGTGTTTAGTGATGATATTTTGATCTATTCAAGGAGTGAGAATTAAAGTGTTGACCATTTGAGAATTGTGTTGCAAGTTCTTAAGGACCAACAATTTTTGCAAAGTTTAGCAAGTGTAGATTTTGGTTATGGTCCGTAGCTTTCCTTGGTCATTTTGTATCAAGCAAGGGTATTGAAGTAGATCCAAAGAAGACGGATGCGGTCAAGAGTTGGCCTAGACATCTAACTCCTTCCGACATTAGAAGCTTTTTGGGTTCGCCCGGTTACTATAGAAGGTTTGTTGAGGGATTTTGTTCCATTACTTCTCCTTTGACGACTTTGACTCAAAAGAAAGATAAGTTTGTGTGGTCGGAAGCTTCTGAGAAAAGTTTCCAAGATTGGAAATATAGACTTCCACTCCGGTGTTGACCTTACCGGAAGGTACAGATTGTTTTGTGGTGTATTGTGATGCCTCTAGAGTTGGGTTGGGATGTGTTCTTATGCAAAATGGTAAAGTGATTTCCTATTCTTCAAGGAACCGTAAAATTCATCAGAAGAATTATTCTACACATGACCTTGAGTTAGAGACGGTTTACCTTATGTGTTTACCTTAAAAATATGGAGGCATTATATGTATGGGGTCTAGCTGGAAGTCTTCACTAATCACAAGAGTCTACAATATGTGTTTAGTCAAAAGGACTTGAATCTTCGCCAAAGAAGGTGGATAGAACTCTTGAAGGATTATGGCACGAGTGTCCTTTATCACCCCGGTAAAGCTAATGTGGTAGCAGATGCTCATATTAGATTGTCCATGGGTAGTATGGCTCATCTAGAGGATGAAGAGAAATAATTGGTTCAATGTATAGGTTGGCCCAACTAGGTGTTCAAATAGTTGAATTGTAACACTCTGGAAACTATTAGGCTAAAATAGAGATTAACTTGAGGGTTAGAGTCGTAAATGTAACTCCCCGTATTGAAAAATAAAGGATTTAATGACAACGTCAAGGTACGATCGCTAAGGACCAACCATGGGTCCTTGATGAGAACCCATAGAAATTGCCTGGGTAGTCACCCATAGAGGAGACCCACGCCTAGTGGATCAGGTCACATCTCATGGGTGAGGGACCATAGGTCAAGCCTGCAAATCAGGCTCTCTTAACCTCAACCCTTGCTTCACCAGCACGAGTCGTGGGTCCAACCACGGTCTGTCTGTGAGGGGTCATGGGTGGTGACTTGGAAACAGTTTTGGTGAGTGAGTGGAGGGGTACTTTGGGGTTTTCTGGTTTTAGTTAATATTAGGTGACGCTGTTTTACTCTAAATTATACTAACTATATAATGATTTCAGACCGCTAAATTAAGTCATTTTCCTCATTATTCGAAAATCCCAAATCAAAATCAACTGTTCACCAAAAAAATTCTCTCTGTAGAACTTCAAGGAGGAAGAAGAAGGAAGTTGGAGCTACGATTCAAGGAGTAAGTTTTTTTAGTCCAATTTTATTGGATTTCATTGCTATGGTGTGGTAGCTCTTCATCCATGGGTATAATTCATCCATGGAGCCCCTTCAAAACACTAATTTCAAAGATAGAAATTCCCCAAAACCTAGGGTTTGACTCCAAGTCATGGATTCCTTTAAGAAATGATTCTAATGATTTAATTACTTTATATTATGATTAAATTTTTGATTTATTATGGTTTTTATGTTGAAATCCTCAAGAATCCATGAAATCCCCATATTCCCAAATTATGACCTTGTGATGTGGGTGAATTGATGAGAGAAGGATATTATGAGACTATGATTGTAATAATTGAGCTATTTGAATTATAATATCATTCATGTCTAATGTATTAATTCTAGATGTGTTGATTGACTATGATTTATGGTCCTTGAAGGGCAAAGTATGAGAATTAGGCATGAATATGACATTTATGTATTTGCTTTATGAAGACTTCAAGAGCAAAGTGATTATTATTATGATCTTGTTTTTGTTGTAGGAAGGATATTATCAGCTACACACCTATGTATTTATATGATATGATGTGAAAGTGTTTATCACAATATGATGATTCTAAGGTTGAAAGGCTATTCTCACCTTTTCAAACTAGGAGCTACCTTATGAATTATGTTTGATTGAGTGTCAAGACATTCTTCCATGAGTATGAACTTAAGTCAATACGTAATATGAATACCGTAGTAATTAATTCTTAGCACCGAGTGAATATTGATATGAGATGGAAGCCTTCACGATAGTAGAGGCCAGGTTTGTAGGAGCAATCTCTTGGGATGGAAGCCCTCATGATAGTAGAGGTCGAGTTTCTAATAGCAATCCCCTTCTCCCATAAACTGTGTGCCCTCATAGGTATTTTGCTAGTGGATCCACCTAGCTAAGAGTATGGTACTACTTTAGGCAAGTAGGACAACCCCTTTTTCGGTGTGGGGTAGACACCGGATTCCATGTCAAGTTCACATTGTCTATGTCGGTTAAGGCTTATCTCCACAATGATAGTATGAACAACATTATGACTTATGAACTATAGTTATTCAAGAAGCTTTACATAGTATGGGTGATATTATGGGATCTTATTGATGCATTGCACAAGTATGCTTTGAGGGTATTTATGGTATGTTGCTCTTATGATATGATGATATATGTAATGAATATGCTTATGACTTATGTTTTTCCATTATCTTCAAAATGATGTTTTAGATTAGTAAATTGAATGCATTCAACTAAAATGTCCCTTTTGGCATGTTTTCATGAATTTTGCATGCCTCTTATACTTAGTGCATTTTCCCTAAGTGTAGGGTCCGGTTCTCAAGTCATCATTGTGTTTAAAGCATGGATTTGCTTATTCTCCTAGCTTGTTGGTGAGTCCTCATGATTCGAGGACGGATGTTATCTTTGTAGTTCCTTTGTTGTATTTTCTTTCGGACTATGTTGTATGGGCTGTGACCCTATTTGATTCAAGTATTGTAATAGAAGGCTATGTTGAGACAGGTCTAGACTTCCACTTTCCTTTATGAAAATATTGAACTTGAAATGCATTTTTACTCTTTATTGTTCTATGCTTATGTTATAATATGCTAAGTGGCTTACAGGGTGCCTTTCAGGGTTCTATGTCCCTTGTTACATCTAGTGGTTACCCCTGGGTCGTGACAAAACATAGTACTCAGTGCACAAGGTTTAGAATGATTCTAGGATGATGTCTCATAAGTCATGTTTAGTAGAGTCTTGTTTATGAGTGTGAAACGTGCCACATTTATGACTAAGAGGCTAAAAGATGATTAGGAAACTACCCTTCTTTCATTACTCTTAAGTCGTTCCATAGAGTTTAACTCTATAAAGTTTCTCTCCTAATCCTTTTCTAGTGTCTTCACGAAATAGATACACGAAGGGCTAATGGAAGGAGAATAGAGGGTCACAATGTGAATGAATAAGCTCTTCAAACTAATCAAGTTTCGATTAATCCTTCGGCTATGTCGGATGTGGAGGTTAGGTCGGCTTTTCAAATGTTGGTCCAAACTTTGACAACTCAAGCTCAAGCTATGATGGCTCAGGCCAATAGAAAAGTTTTGACTCATGTGAATCCTAATGTGAATTCGGCTGCTTCCACAGTTAGGGATTTTCCTAGAATAAACCCTCCCAAATTTCATGGCTCCAAAGTGGAAGAGTATCCTCAAGAATTTGTGGAAGAGGTTTATAAAATACTTGGTATTATGGAGGTGACTTCGGTAGAGAAGTTGGAGTTATCCGCTTGACAGTAAAAAAGAGTTGCTCAAGTATGGTATAATCAATGGAAGAACAATAGGCCGGTAGGAGGGGGTCCCATAGAATGGGAAGTCTTTAAATCGGCATTTCTTGATAGGTTCTTTCCCCGAGAGTTGAGGGAAGATAAAGTGGAAGTTTTCATTAACCTTCGTCAAGGAGGCACGAGCGTGAAAGGGAATGCACTAAAGTTCACTCAATTGTCAAAGTATGCTCCAACTATTGTGGCATATTTGAGGGATGCGATGAGTGGGTTGTTGACAGGTTTGTCCGACATGGTAGTAAAATATTGTTGTTTGGCAGAGCTCCATCATGATATGGATATCTCACGTCTTATGGTGTATTCCCAACAAATAGAGGAAGAGAAACTCAAAAAAAATAATAGGGAGGAGAAAATAGCTAGGACCAGTGATGGGAACTTCTCCAATGCTAAGTCCGATGGACAAGGTCGACCAAGGTTCAAACAAAGGTTTTCCAACCAAGGCTCCTCTAGTACTCCCCCAAGGGTCAACAAGGATAGGGTGTTTAACCCTAAACCTCAAGAAGGTAATAGTGGTTGTTCTTATGTGAATAGGCCTAATTGTGCAATGTGTGGAAAAAAACATGATGGTAAGTGCCTAGTTGGCACAGATGGTTTCTATGATTATCGAAAAAGTGGCCGCAAGATGAGATATTGTCTGATGCTGCCAAGGGGAGAGAAGACAAGCAAACTTCTCCTAGCGGTTCAAACTCCAATGCCCCAAAGTAAAACAACTTTTATGCTCTTCAATCCCGAGGTGACGAAGAGAGCTCCCCGAATGTGGTGACCGGTTTGTTAGAAGTCTTTCTTATTGATGTGTATGCCTTGTTAGATCACGGTGCTACTTTGTCCTTTGTGACATCTTATGTGGCCATGAAGTTCGATATACTCCCCGAAGTGTTATTAGAGCCTTTTTTCTGTCTCTACCCCATTTGGTGATGTTGTGGTGGCCAAGAAGGTTTATAGAAGATGTCTCATTTCCTTGTCCCATAGAGTTAGTCTTGTCGACTTGGTAGAGTTAGATATGTTAGACTTTGATCTGATTTTGGGTAAGAATTAGTTGCATGCATATTATGCCTCTATCGATTGTAGAACTCGGGTTGTTAGATTCCAATTTCCAAATGAGCTTATTTTAGAGTGCAAGGGGGGAAATTCTTTTCCTAGAGGTCAATTTGTCTCTTGTCTTAAAGCTATGAAAATAATCTCCAAAGGGTGTACTTACCATCTTTTAGGGTGAGGGATGTTGAATCTGAAACCCCATCTCTAGAGTCGGTTATGGTAGTAAATGAGCTTCATGAAGTTTTCCCTAATGATTTGCCCGATATTCCTCCCGAGCGGGAAATAGATTTTGGTACTGACATTTTACCAGATACACAACCTATCTCTATTCCTCCATACATAATTGCTCCGGCCAAGTAAAAATAGTTGAAGGAGCAACTAAAGGATTTATTAGATAAGGGTTTAATCCAACTGAGTAACTCTCCATGGGGTGCTCATGTATTATTTGTTAGAAAGAAGGATGGGTCACTTAGAATGTGCATTGATTATCGTCAATTGAATAAAGTGACCAACAAGAATAAGTATCATTTTCCGAGAATTGATGACTTGTTTGACCAACTTCAAGGGTCTAGCTATTTCTCTAAGATTGATCTTCGTTCGGGTTATCACCAATTGAGGGTGAGAGGGGTTGATATTCCAAAGACGGCCTTTAGAACCTGGTATGGTCATTATGAGATTGTAGTGATGTCATTTGGGTTGACTAATGCACTGGCGGCGTTTATGGATTTGATGAATAAGGTTTTTAGACAATACATTGATATGTTTGTGATTATGCTTATCGATGATATCTTGATCTATTCAAGGAGTGAAAATGAACATATGGACCATTTGATAATTGTGTTGCAAGTTCTTAAGTACCAACAACTTTTTGCAATGTTTAACAAGTGTGAATTCTTGTTAAGATTCGTAGCTGTCCTTGGTGATATTTTTCAAGAGTGGGTATTGAGGTAGATCCTAAGAAGACGGATGTAGAAAAGAGTTGTCCTAGACCTCTATCTCTTTTCGACATTAGAAGCTTTTTGGGTTTTGCTGGTTACTATAGGAGGTTTGTTGATGGGTTTTCCTCCATTGCTTCTCTATTGACGGATTTGACTCAAAAGAAAGCTAAGTTTGTGTGGTCAGAAGATTGTGAGAAAAATTTCCAAGAGTTGAAAGATAGACTTACTTTCGCTTCGGTGTTGACTTTACCGAAAGGTACGGATGGTTTTGTGGTATACTGTGATTCCTGTAGAGTGGGGTTGGCAAAATGGTAAAGTGATTGCCTATGCTTCAAGGCAACTTAAAGTCCGTGAGAAAAATCACCCGACCCATGACCTCAAATTAATGGCGGTTATGTTTGCCTTAAAAATATGGAGGCATTATTTGTATGGGGTCCATGTGGATATTTTCACCGATCACAAGAGTCTTCAATATGTGTTTAGTCAAAAGGACTTGTATCTTCAACAAAGAAGGTAGTTAGAACTCTTGTGGGATTATGACATGAGTGTGCTTTACCACCCCGGCAAAGCTAATGTGGTAGAGGATGCACTTAGTAGATTGTCTATCGGTAGTGTGGCTCATGTAGAGGATGAAAAGAAAGAATTCGTTCGTGAGGTGCATAGGTTGGCTCGGCTAGGTGTTCAACTAGTGGATTCCACCAAGGGTGGTGTCATGGTCCATAATAGGTCTGAATTGTCCTTTGTGATAAGTGTGAACTCTAATCAAGATCTTGATCCTACGTTCATCCATAATGGGTCCATAGTTCTCGGTATTCTATTCATATGGGAGCCACCATGATGTACCATGATCTAGGGGAAGTCTATTGGTGGATGGTATGAAGAAAGATATTGCAGGATTTGTAGCCATATGTCATAACGGTCAACAAGTTAAGGTTGAGCATCAAAGGCTGGGAGGCTTTTCCAAATATATATGTTTTCCCACTTGGAAGTTGGAATATGTAAATATGGACTTTATTGTGGGTTTGCCTTGCACCCGAAGGCAACGTGATTCTATTTGGGTCATTATAGATCGGATCACAAAATCAGTCCAATTTATTCCCGTCAAGGTTTCTTTTTCAGCGGAAGACTATGCTAAGTTGAATATAAGGGAAATAGTGAAATTGCATGGAGTTCCTCTATCTATTAATTCTGATTGGGCTACTCAATTTACTTCTCACTTTTGGAATTCATTCCAAAAAGGGCTCGGTACAAAGGTTAATCTTAGCACGGCTTTTGATCCCCCAACAGATGGGCAAGCGGAGCGTACCATGCAAACATTTGAAGATATGTTAAGGGCATGTGTTATAGATTTCAAGGGTAATTGGGATGACCACTTTCCACTAATAGTGTTGGCCTATAATAATAGCTATCACTCAAGTATCGATATGGCTCCTTTTGAAGACTTGTATGGTAGGAGATGTAGGTCTCTGGTTGGTTGGTTTGATGCGGGTGAAATTACTTTGATAAGTCCCGAGATAGTTTATGAAGCCAGTGATAAAGTCCGGCTTAGTAGAGAGATATTGAGGACTGCTCAAAGTAGACAAAAGTCTTATGTTGATGTGAGTAGAAAGGATCTAGAATTTGAAGTTAATGATTAGGTCTATTTGAATATCTAGCCCATGAAGGGTGTGATGAGATTTGGCAAGAAAGGGAAACTTAGTCCCCAATATGTAAGCCCGTATCAAATTTTGAAATGTATTGGGAAAGTTCCCTATGAGTTAGATTTGCAAAATAAGTTGGCCCCAGTTCATCCGATATTTCATGTTTCTATGCTTAAGTAGTGTATTGGAGATCCGGCATCCATTATTCCCCTAGAAGGGTTCGGAGTTGACGAAAGTCTTTCACATGAAGAGGTTCCTATAGAGATTGAGAAATAAGGAAATAACTTCCGTGAAAATTTTATGTAGAAATCATTTAGTTGAGGGTGCTACTTGGGAGGCGGAGGCCGATATGAAGTCCCGATATTGTCATCTCTTTCCTTCTACTCCTATTCAAGATTGGGGTAAGTAGTTCCTTTTGAGTTTTAGTGTTTTGGGAGTTATGTTTGTGATATGTGTTTTTCCATGACTTCCTTATATTATGCATGTTCTTGATTAGATTCATGTTTGGTAAGAAAATGAGTTTTTTTTATTATTGATTTTCCTCATGTTGTTGGGCTATGAGTAGGAGTTGCCTACTGACTTCATGATATGAATTGTTGAACATGCTTTAGTATGCTTTCAAGAGTAATTGCATATTGGATCCATGATATTGTGTTGAGCATGCTTTTATTTGAAGAATGTAGTTCCTATGATTATGAGAAACGTTGAAATTTCATGCATAATGGGTTGTTATATGTAGTTCCTACTTCCTTGCGATGCATTGATTATTTTTGAGATGGAGTTGATGTTTCTTCCTGTGAATTGTGCATTACTTTGATGTTGCCTGCATGATGGGCTGCTAGTCTTAAGTCTTACTTCCGTAAGGTGTCTAGATCGTCATTCGAGGATGAATGTTCTAAAGGGGGAGATATTGTAACACTCCAGAAACTAGTAGGCTAAACTACATCTTAACATGAGGGTTAACGTCGCAGTGTAACTCCCCATATTTAAAATAAAGGGTTTCATATTAGAACGTCAAGGTACGACCGCCAAGGACCAACTATGGGTCCTTGAAGAGGACCCCTAGAAACTCCCTGGGCAGTCACCCACGAAGGGGACCCACACCTCGTGGGTCAGGTCACGCCCTATGGGTGAGGGACCGTAGGTCAAGCGTCTAAATAAGGCTATCTAAACCCCGACTCACCCTTCACCAGCACGAGCCGTGGTCCAACTACGGTCCCTCTGTGAGGAGTCGTGGTTGGTGACCTGAAAACGGTTTTGTGAGTTAGTTGAGGGGTACTTTGGGGTTTCCCGGTTTTATAAAATATTAAGTAACGTCGTTTAACTTTAAATTAGACTAATTATATAAAGATTTTAGACCCCTATATTAAGTCATCTTCTGCATTATTCAAAAATCCCAAATGAAAACCAACTCTTCACCAAAAAAACTCTCTCTAGAACTTCAAGGAAGAAGAAGAAGGAAGTTGGAGCTATGGTTCAAGGAGAAAGTTTTCTACACAAATTCATTGGATTTCCTCTAAGGTATGGTAGCTCTTCATCGATGGATAGAATTCATCGATAGAACCCCTTCAAAACACAAATTTCAAAGATGGAAATTCCCCAAAAGCTAGGGTTTGACTCCAAGTCATGGATTCCGTTCAAAAATTATCTAATGATTCAATTACTTTATATTATAATTCAATTGTTGATTTATTATTCTTTTTCTGTTGAAATCCCAAAGAAGTCATGAAATCCCTATATTCTCAAATTATGACCCTGTGATATGGGTGAAATGATGAAAGAAGGATATTATGAGATTATGTTTGTACTAATTGAGCTATTTGAATTATGTTATCATCCATGTCTAATGTACTAATTCTAGATGTGTTGATGGAGTATGATATATGGTCCTTTAAGGGTAAAGTATTAGAATTATTCATGATTATGAGATTTATGTATATGCTTTATGAACACATTGGGAGTAAAGTGATTATGATTATGATTTTGTGTGTGTTGTTGGAAGTCTAATCTCATCTACACACCTATGTATGATTATGATATGATGTGAAATGTTTTCTCACAATATGATGATTCTTAGGTTGAAAGGTTATTCTCACATATTGAATCTAGGAGTTATCTTATGAATTATGTTGGATTTAGTGTCAAGACATTCTTTCATGAGTATGAACTTAAGTCAAGACTTAATATGTACTCCGTGGGAATTAATTCTTAGGACCGAGTGGATATTGATATGAGATGGAAGCCCTCACGATAGAAGAGGTTGGGTTTCTAGCAACAATCTCTTGGGTTGGAAGCCGTCACGATAGTAGAGGTCGGGTTTCTAGTAGCAATCCCCTTGTCCCAATAACTATGTGCCCTCATAGGTATTTAGACACTGGATTGCATGTTAATCTCACATGGTCTATGTCGGTTATGGCTTCTCCCCACTATGATAGGATGAACAAGAATATGTCTTATGAACTATAGTTACTCTAGAAGCTTTAGTTAGTATGGGTGAGATTATGGGATCTTATTTATGCAATGCAAAGGTATGCTTTGAGGATATTTATGGTATGTTCCTCTTATGATATCATTATCTATGTAATGAATATGCTCATGACTTGTGTTTTTCCATTACCTTCAAAATGATGTTTTAACTTAGTAAATTGCATGCATTCAACAAAAATTCCCTTTTAGTATGTTTTCTTGATGTTATGCATGGTATCAAATGAAATGTCCCTTTTAGAATGTTTTAAATGTTTTTATGCATTGGTATCGTACTTAGTGCATTTTTGTACTAACGCCTACGTTTCCTACATTTTCCCCAAGGGTAGGGTACAGTTGTCGAGGTGAGCATTCTAGTGGCTAAGGCTTCGACTTGGCTATCTTCAGAGCATGTTGGTGAGTCCAAATTGTTCGAGGACGGATTTTTCCCATGATGTAGTTTCCTTTATTGTATTTCCCTTTATGGACATGTTGTATGGGTTTGGCCTTATTTCATTCAAATATTGTAATAGATGGCTATATTGAGACAAGTCTAAGCTTCCACTTTTGTTTATGAAAATTTTAGTCTTGAAATGTGTTTTTACGCTTTACTGTTCTAGTACTTTATGTTATCATATGCCAAATGGCTTACATGGAGCCTTTCGGGGTTCTATGTGCCTTGTTACATCTAGGGGGTAGGGATACCTTGGGTCGTGATAGTTTTAGTGAAGCCCTGTCAAGAAGGTGAAGCTTCACAATTGGCTATACGGCCCATGAAATTTTTCACAGACCGTGAAACCTTAGACGGTCTGTGAAGCCTCTATTTGAAGACACCTCGTCAACTTTTATGTTCGGGTCATTTTAGTCTTTCCCCAAAGTTTTTGGTATCGAAATGACGTTGTTTTAAACCCTATTTCAACACCTATATGATTAAATTTTGTCTTAAAACTACAAATTGCAATTCATTCTCAAGAATTCCCTACACTTGATTATATTGATCCTCTTTAAATTTCACTCTAAAGATTGAGGAAGAAGTCTTGGGTTTCAAGATCAAGTCTCCAAATTCACCATTGATTGTGGGCTTTTGACATCAAGGTATGATAGTATTCACCTATGGAGTCCTCTCCTCTATAGAGTTCCCAAAATTCTCCAATTTTAGAAGTTCGAATCTTCAATTGAAGTTAGGGTTTTTACTCAATCTCATGGGTTTTTTTCAATTATGATTTAATGAATTGCTTTATATCTTTTATGCATCAATTGAGATAATTGTCTGTTTTTAAGTTGAATTCACGTGAATCTATACATGATCCATGATTTCTATACTCTGATCATATGGCAAAACTTTTGAGCTATGAAAGATGAATTTTTGAATATGTGCATGTTTTTTTATAAAATTGAAACAAATGATTTAAGGTTGCATTGTGAGTAAAACATCGATATTGGTGTTGTTGTCAAAGTATTACTCACATAAAGGATTCATAAGGTTGAAAGGTTTTCTCACCTAAGTTGAATCAATATTAAGGAGCTATTCTAATGAACTCTAGTTTGGATTGATTACTTGATGTGCCCTTAAATGGATAATAATACAAGTTAAGTTAAATGACTATTATATGGGATTTTCGCTTAGTACTGAGTGGACAGGTGGTGATTACGTAGGTCCCATATCTATGTGCCACCATAGGTTTGTGTTAGATAATTATTAACTAGTGGATCTACCTAAGCTAAAAGTTTATGGTTCTTACCTTGACAAATGAGGAAATCTCTTTTTTATGTGGGATAGACACTAGATTCCATGTTACAACTCACATGGTCTATATCGGTGAAAGGTAAATGTCTCACAACAATAAACTAAGGTTACATCCTAAGAGTATCTTAAATGTGTTTTTAGGCATTTAGCTAGAATTGACCATGGTTATGACTTATGTTTTCTAACATGTTGTTTTATAATTTAGTTTGGTCATTGCATGTCATCTAAAGTCATTTTGACATTATTTTACAACTCTTATGCATTGCTATCATACTTGGTATATTACATCTACTAATGCATATTTGTACCTACTTTTTTTTCACTAATGTAGGGTCTGACACTTCTACCTCCCATAGTGATGGCTAGGGATCATGTATAGACATTGAAGATCAGTGAGTCCTCATGATCCGAGGGACTAGATTCTTTAATATCTTTCATATGTTTTCATTTTGGATTTTGTATGTCATGTATGGGTTACAGCCCAATCACTCCTTTGATGGAATAGATGGTTTTGAGACTTATGTTAGACTTCTACTACTTTTTGACAATCTCTTTTGAAATATGAAATGCTATCTTTTGAACTCTTTACTTTTATTATCTTGTATGATGTATGCTAAGTGGCTTGTGTAGGGGCTCTCTGGGTCCTATACACTATGTCACGTCTAGGGTGTACTTAGAGTTGTGACAAACTTGGTATTCATAGCACAAGGTTTAGAAAGAGCCAATGATGTGTCATAAGCCATGCCGAGTAGAGTTTTGTTCGTGAGAGGGAAGCGCACCACATTTATGAATGAGAGGCTACAAGATATTATTGAAATTCCACTTTTGTCATAACTTTAAAGTCGTGCAATAGAGTTTAACTCTATATGTATCTCTCTCAATCCCTATGTGATGATTTTCAGTATATGGCCCCACGAGGAATATACATTAGAAGGAATGTGGATGAGAATGTGGAACCAGAAGCTCCTCAAGTTTTGGTCAACCTTTTTGCCGAGAAACTGACTAATGTGAAATTTAAGGATTCTTTTCAAGTGTTGTATAAAGACATGACGACTCAAGCCAATAGGGAGATTATGACCTAAATGTGGGTACGACAACAACTAGAGTGTGAGACAGTAGAATATATCTTGTGGAGTTTTATGGTTCCAAGTTTGAGGAAGACCCTCTAGAGTTTATCGATGAGGTGCATAAGGTGTTAATGATAATTGGAGGGACGCCTGAGGAATGGAGGAATCGGCTACTTATCAACTTAAAGATGAATTTATGAAGATGTGCATGTTTCTTATGAAATTGATACAAAAGATTTTATGTTGCTTTGGGAGTAAAGTATCGATGTTGTTGTTGTTGTCCAATGATTACTCACATCAAGAATTCATAAGTTTGAAAGATTTTCTCACGTAACTCGAATGGACATTAAGGAGCTATTGTAATAAACTATAACCTTGATTGGCTAGTTGATGTTCCCTTCCATGGAAAATAAGACAAGTATTTCGTGGGATTTATGCTTAGCACTGAGTGGACAAGCGGCGATTACCTAGGTACCATAACTATGTGCCACCATAGGTTTGTGTTAGGTAGACATTAGCTAGTGGATCCAGCTACGTTAGAAGTCTATGGTTATTACCTTGGCAACTGTGGACATCTCTTTTCAGTTTGGGATAGACACCAGATTTCATATTACAGCTCACATTGTCTATTTCGGTTAAATGTAAATCTCCCAAAAAAATGAACTAATGTTACTTCCTAAAAGTATTGACCCTGGTTATGACTTATGTTTTCTAACATGTTGTTTTATGATTTAGCCTTGTCATTGTATGTCATATAATGTCTTTTTGACATGATTTCATAACTTTTATGCATTGCTATCATACTTGGTACATTCCATGTACTAATGCATATTTGTGCCTACACTGTTACACTAATGTACGGTGTGACGCTTCTATCTTCCACACTCATGTCTAGTGATCCCGTATACACATTGAAGATTGGTGAGTCCTCACGATCCGAGGGCCTAGAATCTTTAATTACTTTCATATAATTTCATTTCGGATGTTGTATGTAATGTATGAGTTACATCCCAATCACGCATTTGATGTAATAAATGGCTTTGAGATTTATGTTAGACTTCTGTTACTTTTTGACAATCTTTTTTGAAATATAAAATGATATCTTTTGAACTCTTTACTTTTATTATCTTGGATAATGTATGCCAAGTGTCTTGTGTAGGGCCTTTCTGGGTCCTATACACCATGCCATGTCTAGGGTGTACTTTGGGTCCTGACAAACATAGTATTCAGGGCACAAGGTTCAGAAAGATCCTAGGATGTCTTTTAAGCCATGTCGAGTAGAGTTTTTTTTCATGAAAGTGAAGCGCGCCACATTTATGAATGAGAGGCTACAAGATGGTTAGGGAATTTCCCTTCTTTCATCACTCTAATCCC
Source organism: Solanum bukasovii (assembly GCA_029582585.1). Classification (NCBI taxonomy): domain Eukaryota; kingdom Viridiplantae; phylum Streptophyta; class Magnoliopsida; order Solanales; family Solanaceae; genus Solanum; species Solanum bukasovii. Next base: position 51,276 of record JAJOOI010016564.1, read on the forward strand.
TATTAGATGATTTTAAGATAATGGCCCCACGAAGAACATATGTTAAAAGTAATGCCAGTGAGAATGTAGAATGACAAGCTCCTCGAGTTTCGATCGACCCTTTGGCCGAGAAAGTGACTAATGTGAAATGTAGGGCTTCTTTTCAAGTGTTGTCTCAGGACATGACGGCTTAAGACAATAGGTGTATTGTGACCCAAATATGGGCATGGCGGCAACTAGAGTGAGAGATTTCACAAGAATGAATATTACGGAGTTTCATGGTTCCAAGTTTGGAGAAGATCCTCAAGAGTTCATCAATTAGGTGCATAGGCTGTTAATAATAATGGGAGCGGCGCTAGTGGAAAAGGTAGAATTGACTGCTTATGAATATAATGGTGTTTCTCATGTTTGGTTCAACCAATTGAAGGAAGTGAGGGTGGTTGATGCGGGTCCTCTTGATTGGGAGAAGTTTAAGGTTGCCTTTCTTGATAAGTTCATTCCCCTTGAAATAAGTGAGGCAAAGGTTCTTGGATTCATCAACCTTCATAAAGAAAACATGAGTGTGAAGGAGTATTCCTTGAAGTTCACGCAATTGTCTTGATATGCTCCTACTATGGTAACCGATCCAAGGTCTTGGATGAGTAAGTTTTTCTCGGTAGTTTCTGAAATGGTGGTTAAAGAATTTCGTACCGCCTTGACCATCAATGGTATGGACATTTCTTGCCTATGTGCATGCCTAACAAATTGAAAAGTAAAAACTTAAGGAAAAGTCTAGGGAGGCAAAGATGGCCAAGATAAGTGATACTGACTTTTTACATTCGTGGTCCGAGAAACATAGTCGTTCTAAATTTCCACAAAGGTTTTTCTAGTCAAGGTTCCTTCAATATTCCAGCTCGTAAATTCACAGAAGATAGGGTGTCTAACCATTAATCGCAAGGAGGAAATTGTGATGGATATTCATTTTCCACTTGTGCTAGGTGCGGAAAGAAGCATAGGGTAAATGCCAAGACGGTTCCAACGAATATTTTTGCTGTGGAAATATGGATCATAAGTTTAGGGATTGTTCCTAAGTTTCTATGAATGAATGAGATAGTCAACGATAGGCTCAGCCTTACCCTTTATGAGGTTCTAGTGGGAGTGAGAAACGAAACAAATTTTATGCACTTCAAACTCATCATGAGCAAGAGGGTTCACCCGATATAGTTACCAGTATGTTGAAAGTCTTTCATCTTGATGTTTATGTTTTACTTGATTCCGGTGCTACCTTGTCTTTTGTGATGTAATATGTGGCTATTAGGTTTTATATTCTTTCCTATGTGTTGTAAGACCTTTTTTCTATCTCCCTACTCATGTTGGTGAATCTATTGTAGCTATGAGAGTCTCTAAAGATTTTCCTATCTCCTTATCCCATAGAGTAACTCACGATGATCTAGTAGAGCTTGATATGTTAGATTTTGACATTATTCTTGGTATGGATTTGTTGCATTCATGTTATATTTCTATTTATTGAAAAACCCGAGTAGTCAAGTTTCAGTTTCAAAATAAACTTATCCTACAGTGGAAATGGGAAAGTTATATGCCTAAGAGTCAGTTTGTTTCTTTTCTTAAAGCTAGAAAAATGATTTCTAAGGATTGCATATATCATGTTGTTTGAGTTAGGGATACTGATTCTGAAACCCCTACTCTTAAGTCGGTCCCCATTGTTAATGAGTTTCTGGAAGTGTTTCCTGATGATTTACCCGGTGTTCCTCCCTAAAGGGAAATAGACTTTTGGATTGACCAACTCCAGGATGCGCAGCCTATCCCTGTTCCCCGTTATCTTATGGAACCGATAGAACTTAAGCAGTTGAAAGAACAACGAAATGGCTTGTTGGATAAGGGTTTCATCCGACCGAGTATCTCTTCATGGGGTGCTCCAGTTTGTTTGTTTGAATGAAAGATGGTTTACTCTGTCTTTGTATTGACAACCGACAATCGAACAAGGCTACCATTAAGAACAAATATCCTCTTCCAAGGATATATGATTTGTTTGATCAACTACAAGGAGCGAGTTACTTCTCTAACATTGACCTCTAGCCGGGATATCACATATTAAGGGTAAAGGAAGATGGCACTCTGAAGATGCCATTTCGCACATGATATAGTCATTATGAGTTCTTCGTATTGTCATTTGGTTTGACCAATTCTCCAAGTGCATTTATAGATTTGATGAATAGGATTTTTAGACAAAACCTTGATATGTTTGTGATTATATTTATCGATGATATCTTGATTTACTCAAGGATTGAGGATGAGCATACTGATCATTTAAGGATTGTGTTGCAAGTTCTCAAGGACCAACAAATCTTTGGAAAACTTAGAAAATTTAAGTTTTGGTTAAGATTCAAACTGAGGCTTTTGTTGGTCATATTGTTTCCGATTTGGGCATTTAGGTAGATCCTCAGAAGACGGATGCAGTTAAGAGTTAGCCTAGACCTCTATCCCTTTTGAATGTTCGAAGATTCCTTGGTCGGGTTGGTAACTATAGGAGGTTTGTTGAAGGGTTTTCTTCGATTGCCTCTCCATTGGCGGCATTGACCCAATGGTCTGAAGCGTGTGAGAGGGGTTTTCAAGAATTGAAAGATAGACTTACCTCTGCCCCGTTGTTGACTTTACCAGAAGGATCTGATGGATTTGTGGTTTATTATGATGCTTTCAGAGTTGGGCTAGGATGTGTTTTGTAAGTGGGAAAGTTATTGTTCATTCTTCACGATGACTTAAGATAAAGGAAAATAACTATCCTACCACGATTTAGAATTGACGGCGGTTGTTTTTGCCTTAAAAGCAATTTTTCTTTAAGTAGAAAGATTTAAATCTTTGTAAAAGAAGGTGTCTTAAATTACTAAAGGATTATGACATGAGTGTCCTGTATCACCCCGACAAAGAGAATGTGGTGGTGGATGCTCTTAGTTTGTTATCAATGGGTAGTGTTGCTCATATTGAGGATGGTAAAAAGGAATTGGTTTGAAGTGTTCATAGATTGACCCGATTAGGTGTTCAGATCGTTGATTCCGCCAAGGGCGGTGTTATGGTCCATAATGGTTCAGAATCATCTTTTGTGTGTGATATCAAATCCAAGGAAGGACTTAATCCAAATTTGGTTGAATTAAAGGAAACGTTGCTTAAAACGTTTGTTGAGGCTTTCTCCCAAAGGAGAGATTGTGTGCTTTGATATCAAGGTCGTTTGTATGTTCACAATGGAGATGACTTGAGAGAGAAAATCTTCTTATAAGCCTATAGTTCTCGATATACCATCCAATCGAGAGACACTAAGATATACCGTGACTTGCGGGAGGTCTATTGGTGGAACAGGATGAAAAATGATATTGTGGAATTTGAGGATAAGTGTCTTAACTGTCAATAAGTGAAAGTTGAGCATCAAAAGGTGGGAGGTTTATCCAAGGCCAAGGGTTCGCTTGGGGCCAGCAATGGTTCTCGAGTGTCGGCCACGTCATGGGTGTACACTCGGGCCGTGACAAGTATGACCTTTCATCCGCAAATGGATGCACAATCGGAGTGTACTATCAAAAATTTTGAAGTTATTTTTAGAGTTTGTATGATTTACTGCAAGGGTAATTAGATCTTACAATAATAGCTATCATACGAGCATTTGTATGACTACATTTGAGGCTTTTTATGGTAGGAGGTGTAGATATCCTATAATTTCATTTGTAGTTTGCGAAGATGCTTTTATAGATCTCAAATTGGTACATGAAGCTATGGAGAAAGTGTGGCTTAATAGAGAAAGGTTGAAAACAACTCAATGTCGACAGAAGTCCTATGTCAAAGTTAGAAGGAGAGACCTTGAGTTTGATATCAATGATTGGGTTTACTTGAAAATCTCATCCATGATGGGTATGATGAGGTTTGGAAAGAAAGGGAAGCTTAATCCCCGTTATGTGGTCCTATATAAGATTTTCAAGCATTTTGGTAAAGTTCGTTACGAACTTGACTTGCCTAATGATTTGGCATCGGTACATCCAATTTTCTATGTCTTCTAGTTGAATAAATTCGGTGGACATCCGATATCCATAGTTCCGTTGGAATGTTTTGAATTTAAGGAGAATTTTTCTTATGAAGTTATTCCATTTGAGATTTTGGACCGGCAGGTTATGAAGTTAAGAAATAAGGAAGTTGCTTCCGTGAAGGTTGTTTGGAGCAATCAATTTGTTAATGGTGCAACTTGGGAAGCCGAGGTCGATATGAAGTCCCATCACCCTCATCTCTTTCCCTCAAACCCTACTCTAGCTTGAGGTATTTAGGTCCTCATGGTCCATCCTTATGTCTCAGTCATTCCCATGTTTCCTTATGCATGCATACTCATGAAAAAAATGATTTTTCAAAGATATGATTTTGCTTAATTGATTTCTTCATAATTATGAGCATTTGAGTATGTCTTATGAAATGATGTTTTTAATATATTTTATCTTGGAGTCGAGGTTCCTCCTTTTAAGTGTATTTTGATGAAGTTGCACTAATGTTGGGTTGTTAGTTTCTTTCCTACTCTTTTTGTGCTAGTTTTAGTTCCATACAAGGATGGATTCTTCCAAGGGGGAGAATTTGTAATACCTCGTACTTCGAGAAATGGCTAAAGTTGGCAAACCAGCAAGTCCACGAACCCAAAATTGACCATAGACCCTTCACCACACCTTAGACGACATTTAGGGGTCCATGACCCATCTTGGGCATCCTCAATGACCGTCCAAAGTTGTCAAGAGAGAAGGCCACCTAGACGGGAACCTAGGCGACCCGTGGTGACTTTGACGATCCGTTTAGTGGTCCTTACAAGTCCCCCCCCCCCCCCATTTTTATATTTTTTGTCAAGTTCAAATGATAACATCTCTCAGCACATAATGAATTTGGTGGATCACGACTTATCAAATTAAAGGTATTTGAGTCCTCTTTCCAACGCTACCAAGTTTGCCTTTTTTTGAGTATGGAGTAAAAGGTTATGCCCATTTTAATGAAGCCATGTCGGGTAGGTGAAGCTTCACGACCAGTTATACGGCCCATGAACTGTTTCAGAGACCGTGAAGTCTTAGACTGTCCGTGGAGCCTCTCTTTTAAGGCACCTCGTCAGTTTTTATGTTAGGTCATATTAGTCTTTCCCCAATGTGTTTTGCACCTAAACTACGTCAATTTGAACCATATTTCAAGGCTTATATCAGTGAATTAACTCCTAAAACTACCAATTTCAATTCATTCTACATAATTCCCTAAACCTTACCAAATTCATCCACTCCAAATTTTTCTCTCTAAAGATTGAGGAAGAAGTCTAGTGTTTCAAGATCAAGTCTCCAAATTCACCATTGATTGTGGCTTTCCACATCAAGGTATGATAGTGTTCACCTATGGTGTCCTTTCCTCCATATGATTCCTAAATTATTTAATTTTACAAGTTAGAATCAACAATTGAAGTTAGGGTTTTTACTCAATCTCATGGTTTCTTTCCACTATGATCTAATTAAATTTTTATGTCGTTTATGCATGGATTGAGATAATTGCACGTTTTAAGTTGAACTCACATGAATCTATGCATGATCCATAGTGTCTAGACTCTAATCATATGGTGATGCTTTTGAACTATGAAAGATGAATTTATGAAGATGTGCATATTTATTTATGAAATTGACACAAATGATTTAAGGTTTCTTTGAGATTAAAACATTGATATTGTTGTTCTTGTTGTGAAAGGAATTTTTTTATAAAGGATTCGTAACGTTGAAAGATTTTCTCACCTAAGTTGTATCAAGATTACAGAGTTATTGTAATAATTTCTAGCTTGGAGTGACTACTTGATGTGCCCTTTTATGGATAATAGTAAAACTTAATATTATTAACTATTACGGTTGGATTTATGCTTAGCACCAAGTGGACAAATGGCGATTAACCATGCCACATTAGCTAGTGGATCCACCTTAGCTAGAAGTTTATGGTTCGTACCTTGGCAAGTAAAGACACCTATTTTTCGTGTCTAATAGACACCGATTTCAAATTTTACAGCTCATATGGTCTATGTTAGTGTAACGACCCGAGAGCACTCCCTAGCCGTGACATGCGTATTCGACCTCTCGGAGGTCTTATACAAGCCTTAGCATTCATTCATTGCATAGATCATAAAAATCACTAAGAATTTAAAACTTTTATTCAATAAAGCCATAAGACTTCAAGAGTCATCAACATTTGAAACTATCAATACGCAAGCGAAACTACTAAGTCTCTTTAGCCAATCTTAGACAAGAACTTAAAACATACTAAGGGACACGGCCATTTACAAATAAAATGAAACTGAAGTGTCTATTACAATGACTAAAGAACTTCTAAACATAGTCCTCGAATCTTGAGGACATACCAAAGACTTGGAAGGGTGAACCAATCCAAGCAACTCCAAAGCACAATCCCCTCCTAGTTACCACAACCTACACTTGTAGTAAAATAGAAGAAAGGGGTTAGTACAACACACGTACTAAGTGTGAGGATATGCAAAACATGCTAAAAAGGACATTTGTTTGGAAGTTATGCTTTCATGCCATTTTGATAAAATCTCATGAACATCAACATAATAGGCACCTTACAACTCACAACCAACAATACAAAGTCATATGCTTCACAATACATCAGAAACATACATAACCCATTTACCTTTACCTTCTTGCCTTGGACCTCCACCTTATGTAACCCTTAAGCAATACCTTTGTGCAATGTATGGGCAACGTCCCATACCAAACGCAGAATAGATAGGGTGAACATCCTTCACCTCCGAATATATGTTACTTAAATGCAACTATCTTTCCACGCAAGTCTCCTCCGAATTGAATGCAGAATAGATAGGGTGCACATACCTCCGAATAGATGTGACTTAAACACAAATATCATTCAACGCAAGTCTCCTTTGACTTGAAAGCAGAATAGATAGGGTGCACATCCTTCACCTGCAATTAGATACGAGTTAAATGCAAATATCTTTCAACGCAAGTCTCCTTTGGCTTGAACGCGGAATAGATAGGGCTCACATCCTTCACCTCCGAATAGATGCGACTTAAATGCAAATATCTCGCAACACAAGTCTTCTCTGACTTGAATGAGGAATAGATAGGGTGCACATTCTTCACCTATGAATAGATGCGACTTACATGCAATGGCCTTTTCAGCGAATGAAAATGCAATGGCCCTCTTGGGAAAGGAAAAATGCAATGAGCCTCTCGGGAAATAAAAAGCGTATTGGCCTTTTCGGCAAATGAAAAATGCAATGGCCCTATTGGCAAATAAAAAATGCCATGTCCATCTCAGCAAAATAAAAAATGTAATGTCCCTCTTGGAAAATGAAAATACTATGAAAAATGCAAATGATGGATGATCCAATGATTTGCCGCTGTGACGTTATGGATGGCTCGATGATTGTCCACTGTAATGAGGTGGATGTGTCAATGATTGTCCAACTGTAACGAGGTGGATGGCTCGATGATTATCCAACTTTAATGAGGTGGATGGATCGATGATTGTCCACAATAACGAGGTGGATGGCTCGTTGATTGTCCACTGTAACGAGATGGATGGCTCAATGATTTTCCAACTGTAACGAGGTAGATGGCTCTATGATTATCCATTGTAACGAGGTGGATGACTCGAAGATTGTCCACTATAACGAGGTGGATGACTCGTGTGTCTTAAAAATGTGATCATCTTAATGCTTTCATCTTTCCTTGTATTAAAAAAGGAACGATTGTAGACACAATGTCGCTTTAGCTAGCGACTTAGTGAAGAAACCTTGAGAAAAGATTCTTTAAAAGAGAATATGTACAAAATTCCTGATCACTTTGTCACATGTGAGCAATCAACATTTTACTCTTGACCATTTTGTGTTTAGTGTGACTCATGTCTTATTGGAGATTTCCAAATTGACTTTGAACTTCAAGCAATGATGGATCATTTGAAGTTGACTATCAATCTTCTGACAATAATTGTTGGAATTTTTGAGGTCTTCCTCACAAAAAGTTTCCCAGTTAGAACTTTTGGCAAATCTCAAAATTATCTCCAATCTTGACTTGATGGAGATAGCATTTTTATTGTGAATTTTTGAGATATTCTCCAAAATTTTGTCCCAGTTTTATTACAAGGAGGAAAGAAAATCATGCTAGGTATATGACGGAGCCGTCGTGACGTCTACATATCTCATTGAGCCAAGAATCAGGTAAAATATAATTTCAATCATGTAGATGATGAATACTGCAAAGAATCTGATACAAAATCATATGTAGAAAATGTACAATATGAACATGATGAAATAGGAAAATGATATTATTTTCCATATTCAAAGCCTAAAGACAAAAGATATGTCATATTATTGGGACGAACAACCCAATGAAGTAAAATAGTTGTCTCACACTAACAAGATTATCCTAATGACACATTTTACAATGAACAACCCAAAATGAAAAGTCATTCATCTTTTTTTAAGGGAAAGAATCTAAAAACATGCTTTGGAAAATATTAAAGAGTGGGTGCTTGCTCACTTTTTTTTTTTTTTTTTTTTTTTTGAAGAATAAAGAA